>JAPHDB010000210.1:0-17595 GCA_030772735.1 Fusarium sp. MBC 181 | reverse complement strand
AACTCTTCTTTTATTTTTATTTAAAAAAATATAAGTCCTGGACTTAAAACTGAATTAGGCTTTCTTCCCACCATTACAACAATAGTCCATGCATAGGTGAATGGGAGGTCATATTCGAAAGATAGAGTAAGTGAGCGAATGACAGTGCAACGACTGCAATCAAGCGACGACGGAACCTATTTTAACTCCGTTAATCGAAACGGGACTTCAAGTCTTGCTTATCCACGGGTGGTACTCGAACGAGTAAGAGTTAATCCTTCATAGAGAACAGACAACGACAGTTAGGCCGAGTTGGGTCAAGGCTGTCAGACATTCTTGTATTGCCGCTTAAGGCGGTTAAGACTGCTGAGCAATGTCGTAATCAACTTACCAGCTAGCTTAGAGACTAGCTTTGTTTTCCACCTCTGTTATATCTCTTCTAAGTCCACTTCTCTGCAGAGTAGTTCGTTAAAGACGTTTGTAGAATATTACGGCTTAAACGGGCAAGAGCTTTAGTTACGTTAGTTAACAAGAGGGAGACTAATAAAGAGGTATAGATGCAACGGAAGAGTGTATATAAGTCTTTGGTACTAAAACCCTGGGGGTTCTTAACTGGATAGGAGGAGAAAGATGTAGGAGGTATCCCTATCTTACAAGTAAAGTTGCAAGTAAACGAAGTATTTGGTTTTCAGTGTCTTCTAATGTTAATGCATTTTCATGTATTTGTGCAGAAGATTATTGAGATAACAGAGGAGCTTGGTACGAGCGAGGCATGTTTTGATTCGGTCTGCATCTCCAAGAATAAGCTAGACTGCGAGCTAGCTAGCGTTGTACAGGTGTTTATTGAACGTGGGGCGGGTCAGGATGAGTTTGTTATTACTTTGTATGTCGAAACAGGTTTCCCAATCTAGGTTGTACATAACCTCACCTTTTCATCTTAAGTTATATCAAAAGTGAGTAGCATGCGGTATAAAGCGAACTTTTTTATTCTTGTTTTCTAGACATATAAAGTGATGTAGACGTACATATTTTAATTAATTTGTAATGAGTTTCTATTAACGTACATAATAAGCGTGGGCAATAGATACCGGTAAGCCTAAGGATTAAACAAAGCGAGCTAACGAAAGATTAATGCTTTTCATCGAGTTCAACAATGGGAGAATACAATGGCTACTGCTAAGGGCAAGCAGATCAGGTTCATCTCCGACTTGCGAGTTTTGAGCTATCACCAAGATCACAATCTATCAAGCCAGTGCATTTACTACTCATGCAATTATCCTTTCTTCAGCATTATCATAAACTAAGCACGTTTAAACAAATATACAAGCTCTTAACAGTGGTAAAGGTTGACCAAGTTTTAATGTTGTTGTTTTGGGCGTCTCCCCCTGACTTTGTTGGTGGTTCTATCGTGATTTTACGGCTGGAAGACGTTTGTGTTCATGCTAGGGGTCAGCGATGGGAATAGCTTATCTTATCACTATCCTGGAATGTCACTTGTCGGATAAGTAATCCGAAGTTCTGGCCAAATCAAGGGCTGTCTGTTGAGGGCGGGACATACGTTGTTCGAATGGTTGGCGATACCCTTGCAAGGGTACTAGTATTGCATTACCTAGGCAAGCGGCAATATCGTCAAGGTTTCCCCGTATCAATCCGTCCTACGCAGCGCCCCGTTCCACCTACTCGGCACTCTAAGTAGCACCCGATTCCTTGTTTCATCTCATGCTGGTCAGTTCGGTATTTTCTGTTTATCGGTGAGATAATCCATCTCAAATCTCTCTACGGCAATGGCGATGAAAACGTGGGAGATAGAGCTGAATTGCCTCTGGTGAGCACAATTGGCGGGAAAAGGACAATTTCGGGCATGGCCATTGTGTGTTTGGCAGTCATCATAAAACACCCCTTGAACCATCGCATTCGTTTCCATTGCATCATAGTTCAATATTCGCACGCCGGTTCCAAGTCATATCATCCGTTCACGGAGGAATTGATGCTTGAGTTTCGGTCTTAGGGCGTGTCTGCACCACCGAACCATCATCCTTTGGCGTTAGGCCCTGTTCGTTCTATGCATTCGCAACTTCCAACTCCCAGATGACCCCACCGACCGGGGTAATCTATTTTAGGGAACGCTTTTTTTGACACCGTTTCCAGTTCGTCATTAAACTCCTCCTCGAAGTTACTGTTAATTACTTCTCAGAGGACCTCTCGCTTGCGCTTCTTGCCGCCCTATTCCTCGGGTTCTTTCTCCCATGTTTTTATCTCGTCTGGATTAAAAGCCCCAACAACCTCTTGGCCCAAAGCTTTACCAAGTCTCTCTCGTAGGCCTAGAATCGGCCAAATGGGAACCCTTGTGTATTCGATCTTGAGGCCTGAAACGGCAGCATCGTCATCGTCCAGCGGGGCCTTGAACGGATCGTGGAATTTTTCCAAAAATTCCTTTGTTATGTATCCAGTATAGACAATAAACTCCAATGTGTCCGTGTCGTGGGTGAGGATCCTCAATTTGAGGTCGTGAAAGTTAGGGCATGGCGGAATGCCTTGCTCTGGGGACATTCGCGAGTCGCGTCTGCCGGTGATAGGTGGGGAAGGGTAAAAGTGCTTCTGCGCCATCCCTAAAAAAAGGCCCACGAAGTGCGCATCGTGATCCGAATTTGAAGGCACGAGCATGCGAGCCCTGAGTTGCTGGAGGCGAAACACGGGCTCGTTCCATGATCTCCCCGGGCCAAATGCGAGGCGAAATGAGTTGTTTCGGACTGACGCCAGCTGGGTCTTGCCAACATAGCAAATCATGGGTAGATTAGCAGGGCTTTGATTTGGAGGGAACTGTGATGAGGCGTTGAAGGATTCGTCAGGCCGCGTTGAGAGTGATCTGAAGGAATAGTAGGAAGACTTCATCTCATCAGAGGGAAAATTCCACATGATCTGCGCGGGCACAGCATCACGATAAACGAGACCGCCAAAGTATAGATGGAATTCGGGTAAGTAATGCGGTTCGCCAAAGGCTTTAGGCCATAGCGTCATGAGGGTTGTCTTGACGGCATTGGAGGAGAGGATAGGATGCATCGGGTCGGGCAGAAGAATCTGTGTGAGCGCGTTGCTAAGAGTGATGATTGTATTCGACGGACTGAGATGCCCTCGCGAAGGTGGCGTGGCTGGGGATATTGTAGGCTGAGGTGTATCGCATGGTGGTAGTTCCTCCCATTTCACACCGAGGAGTTGAGCATGTAAATCAGTCCAGCAGATAGGGCGCACAAAGAGCGCTGTGCCAGAGTGTTGCTGAAAGATGTCGTAAAGGGAATTCTTTGCTGGCTGGTAGATGCGGTGCGGGCGTCTCTTGGGTGGGATCACGACAGGCGCTTGCGATGTGCAAGACGTTGTGTCTGGTGATGTGACACGACCGTTGCAGTTGCGTGACGGAGTCGTCGATGTAGCAGAAGAATGTGAGGTCGCCATGTCTACCAAATTGCGTAACTGTTTAATAAATTTACTATCTAGCAAAGGTGCCTTATTGCGAGAAGGATTAAGGTTCTTTCTAGGTGTCCTTCTGCAGAGTATTGTGTGGTATTTGATGGACACAACTAGTTGAGAATGTGTTCAATAAGATAAGGGATGGTGTAAAAACAAAAACCGATAAAAAAAAGCAGAAATTAGAAGTGGTGATTGGAAACCTCTAGATATTCACGACAGGGATAAAATATGTCGAAAGGTAAGGGAGGGAAGGGGGAAGAGATAGGAATAGATGATGACGCTTGATGATGAAAGGAGGAGCTACATGCCATATAAGGTTTTCCACAGGTATAAGGAGACCCTTGCGCTTTCTCTGAAGCTTATGCAGGGTGTGTAAATAACTGTGAATTGGAAAATGAGACCAACTAAACTTAGCAAGACTAGCCATGTCGAGTTCCCAGGTTAATTACGTTAGCCTAGTATATTGATGTTTTCCATTATGGTTGCTGAATTTGATAGAAGATAGAATTTAGTTTAACTTATGCCTAGCATGATATTTAGGGTCGTAAGGCTTGTAATGACACTGTAGAAACAAGAGTTCCGGCTTAACGTCGTACGATCATGCAAGGAGGGCTGGATATGTTGGTATCAATCATACAGCCCAAATTCGGAAATCGCATGCTAGGGGTTCTTTCCCTAGCTGGCACTACGCCATCATCACATCCTCATCGCATCAACCCTTCTAGCTGGTCTTAGGGTTCGATGACCTCACTAAGAATGTTGGGGAGCGAGACGTACGTCCCCAACGCGCGTTCTACGTTAAGAGTAATAAGAGGGAGGAATCATTGCTCGTGATCAGCAAATTCTGCAAACAAGACACTTCTTTATCAAGGGGTTACATGGAGTCAACGTCAAGCTCCCAAGACCAGCTTCCCTCAGCGTCCACCCCCAGAAAACGGGAAACCCTCAATGATAGTCCATAGACCGCTATACTTTTAACGCAGCCCGCAACGGCAGCACTAGGGTATCACGCCGCCGAAGCGGCACTCCCAGTTAGAGCTGGCGCATTGGGAACATACCAGCTATTGGTCGTTATACTGCTGCCGTTAGAATAGTTTCTAGGTCGGAACTAAGGATATTTCCAACGAACTCTAATCTTGTGCCCTTAGCATCCTGAAAGGATATTATCAGTAAAGCTTTAACAAATACCGATAGGTACAATCTACCACAATTAACCGGGACTTGGATCTATTTTGTATTCCAGAATATACCAGCACTATTCTGGGGTTATCTTTGTTCTTCCGAGTCGTTCGCAGAAGTAGATGCATGACTTGATCTTAATTAGGGTCGGTGATCCACTTAGGGTAATGAGCAGGAATTTATAATATAGAAATAATAATTGTAGAACCAAGATGAATGAATGATATGAAGGATTTATATTAAAAAAGCAAAGTATTATGCAGCCCAGCTTGGTATTTATGGTCACCCTATCACCTTATCAGATCCCCAACACCCCTCTCGAACCCCCCTCTCCCCAACCAGCGTCGAAGGCATGGATCAACATTACCTCGGGCAGAGCCAAGGTACTGGTACGGACTCGGAAAAGGCTTGTAGGGGTCGTTGGTCGTTGAGTGAACTGGGAGGCAGGTGCTATTGAATGATTGTAGTGGTCCATAGCTGAGAAGAGGGTAGGGCAGTATTAGTCAACGTGGCATGAACGAGGGGTAACCGCCCAGGGATCCTTATACTCGACCATTCGAGCAATGACGTACAGATGATCGGTCTCGGCTGTCTTGCACAGTGGTCCAAAGTAATGGCTCTGTACCCCGCTAGTGATGGTTTACTGTCCTCCCATTGGGTGAAATGCAGTATTGGGTGGTTGGGAAAACCTGCTTGGAGCCTGGGAATACAGGGGTTCATTAATTCCTTATTTGTTGGGGCAAAGAGCCACTCCTCCAACTTTCACAGCCAAAAGCCATGCCCACTTTCTCTCACAAAAGATTTCCCTCTTATCCTCTCCGGTTATAGTTTATTTTGAATTATCCTCCCATCTACAAACTCACTATTTTTAATCTAACCCCCTTATTTTTTCATTACAAATACAATTCTCTACGACATGGATGATCCACCCTGGGCATGGCCGGCATGGAAGTTCAATATGAAGAGAGAAGACCTATTCACCAAACTCCACGACCAGTATAACACCTATCAGTCCCCCATTCAAGACCCTGATGCCTTTCATCACGACATCTTCGAAATTTCGCAGGAGGCAAACTCCCCTGCCGAATTTCATCATTTGGTCACCCATCGCAGGCAACAACGCCTCCGTGAACTGAACGACACTCTCGAATCCGCGAGTTTCGAGATTATTGCGAACCCACTTCTTGTCGGTACGCTTCAATGGCAGCATGCTGTCCAACTCTTTCGTACAAATTCCTTGGATTCCCTTGTTGCCTACTTCGCCTCTTACCTTCCCACGGATCATCTTTGGCATCCATTGTATCACGTTTCTACTCCTGTCACCAGCAGCACTGGGCTTATGCCACATTCACCAAACGAGGCGTGTGAGCGAACAACAATCATTACAACGAGTTCGGACCGCCCATCTTATGGGCTTCGGGCGGGAACCAAACGAAAACGCCCTTGAGAGATGCCAGCTCGTATGGAAGCTAATCATGCATTCACTAAGTCGTGGATCACTAGGAGAAGAAATATTAACTTGGCATCGTACTATATAATAGACTTGGATATAGAGAATTTTAATTTCATTTCAACCACGTAATCTCGCAATCTTCGTAGTGCTTTACCCTTCATCCTCTGTCTTGGGGGCCGTATAGTCTCTTCGACCATATTATCAGTAGAGTATCCCTCGAATAAAGAATTACCTTTGGGCAAGCCGGCTGACTGAGAGTGTACCGGTAAAGGTCAGGCTCGATGATAAATCTCGGGCGATATTCGTGATCACCAGCGGATGATGATAGTAGAGACGTGTTGCACGGAAAAGTTATACTCGAAAGAACGTCTGTAGTGGGAGAAACCTGACTCAGAGCTCTTCAAATTGAAGTTCACAGCTCGCAGCAAGATGCCTGCTGTTGACACATCCCGTAACGCCACTCCGGCGGCTTGCAATGCCCAATCTGCGACGGTTGCCCTCTCTCTTATCCATCACGTGCCTTCAGCTTATTGCGGGGGTGTACGACAAAATGACGACATTAGCTTCTTAGTTTGCCTTAATGGGCCTGCCTCACCATCTCTTTTCCTATATCTATTTCCAACTTAACACATGAGATTGCAGATATGGATCCTCCCAAAAAGGCCCCGGTCCCTACCGAGAAGGATAAGCGCCTCTTGCACATGTACGGAATGATACCAACCAGAGGAAACCTTCTCCATGGCCTCTAATATCGGCGGCGTGGATACTGGCAGTGAACACGCCCTGCGGGAAAATATATCATATCCCTCAGCTCCCGTACCCAGCTCTAGTAACGTTGATGACGACGCTAACCAGCCCTTGCGAGGTGGGAAGAAGACTGGGGAGTTGAGGGTAGCTAGCCACCTTCATGAGCAGATGGGTACTCAGACTCAGGATCAGTCTGGAGACACGAAGCAGGAAAACATATAGATGCTAGCATCTATGACATAGCTAATTCCTGCATGATCAGCGAGCGCCCAGAAACTGAAAAATGGAGCAGTTCTCGAATCTTTATGCGATAATATTTCTCGGTTGGCTTTGGACATCGAGCTATTTCAGCCATAGTAGAGATGATATTTCTTTACGGCAGTTCATTTGAGCTCTGATTGGGATTTTTTGCAGGCCCCCTGTCAACTAAAGAACATCAAAAGCAGAGCCTTCGGCCAAATACAAGCTATCATCGCGTTTACTATATTTTATTAAGAAATAAAATCTATAACGTAGTTTACAAGCGAGTTGGCCACTAATTTCCACCTTCCAATTTCAATCAGCAATAAAAACACCACAACCTATTAGATCAATTAAAACTAATTACTATCCTCATCCTCAGTAACTTCAATTACCTCTTGACAAGTCCTTGCATTATGCCCGGTCTTACTGCATATACCACAACGCCGAACACCCGGTCCGACCGACCTTCCTCGACAGCGACTTCTCGATGATTCAGCCACTACCTGCGTATCTACATCTATCTGATCAATTTGGCTCTGACCAGTCCCTACAGTCATCTTGCCGCTATCCTGTAGAATGGAATAAAAGTAGGAGATCAGAAGCATGAGTGCGCACGGATGAAAAGTAGATAAACAACAGGTTGTTTTTGTCGAACCTAGTTCCTATCAATGTGCACGGAGAAAAAATGTAGAATTTGGAGGTGATCTTTTGGGAAAATGTCGGGGAATTTCACGGTCGTCAGGATTGGCACGGACGAAAATTAGACAATGCGGCGGGGGATGAAGTGTAGGCTCTAGGGGTGGCATCGTCCCATGATGGGTTGTTTTAAGCTATTTCTTCCTTGTTTTTAATGATTATAATATTACTGCTTGTAGACAATGTTTTAAATATATATATGATCTGTATTAAGCACTAGATAAATGGAAGTTCATGAAATAGCTACTAAAAGAATTTGCATTTCAATTCATTTATAAATCGAGTAAGAAATTATAGGTAGGCTTTTCGAGTTATCAACCCAGACAATGTCTTCCTGGACATTATTGACCTTCTCACCCTTGCAGCTCCGCCCTAAACTCGTACGTCCGTTCTCCAGGACGCTTCTCAGACGTAAAACACCTGATCTTCGTCTCTCTCCTGTCAAACTCATCCACACTAACCTTTTTAGTCGCCCCAGCAATAGCAGAGAAAGTCATCACGCGCTGCGCATCGGTACCATCGCTGGTCATAGCGTCGATACCAAAGCACACACCGACCAATACAATGACAGAGGACACAGTGTAAACAGCAACGAGAACTAACCATCCATAGCCAAAGTAGTTAGCTTTGCGTCGACGTTCGCACTTGTACTTGGTGTCTTCGCCGCCCGTGCCTGTGCCAGAGAGCTTGGATGGGTCTGCTGCCCATGCAACGGCAAGCAGCTGAGGGTCAGAGAGTAAAGTGATAAGCAGGTCCTCATAGGTACGGCGCACTTCTTTTTGGAAGTAATGCACCGGAAGACTCTCGTGTCGATCGAGGAGTTTTAATGTTGTGACGGCACCGTCTGCAATTATATCCTTTTCGACCTTGATTTTGCCGGCAAGCTTTTCACGGAGTTTCAATCCGAGACTGTGGTATGCGGCAATACGACGGTATCTAGCGTAGTCTTTGCGGGGGCTAACGTAGTTTATCTCTGGCTTGGCGTAGTTCCCATCGTATGTTCCGTCAGTGGACTCATTGGTCCAGCTAATCCAAGTGGTGTCGATAATCTTTCGCTTGTAGTCCCGCTCTGTAATGTCGTACTTCTGAAATCCGGCAGTAAAGTTCAAGATAACTGTGTAGTTAACCTCCCAGTGGTCACACGCAAAGATGATTGGGGTGTAGTCGTCGTTCCATCCATCCGATTCCTTGTCCATGGCATGCTCCTTGGTGTAATCGTGGACGGTAGCGTAACCAATCCAGATACTAGGCTCTGTTCGAAATACGCCAAGGTTCTTGGGGATGTCTGATCCACCCAATTGGTAGGGAATGCCGCCTTTGGTCACGTTCATCTGTGGTCGCATGTACTCTCCCAAGTCGATATAGGCGAAGTAGGTGTAGGTAGCGGCTGGCACAAGAACACTGAGGTTCAAAGGAGCCTTGGCATCTCCAAAGCTCTTCATATCGGATCCAACACCATTCGCAAGCTCCTCGCATTTGTATCCAGGTCCAACAAAGTGAATGGTAGTCGAACAATCCCAACCATCTCCGCAGATCTCGATGGAGACGTTGTTCTTCTGGGTCGCCTCTCCACTGGAGAAGACACCAGCTGCAATTTGATCAAGTAAGGGCGACGGTACGTTATAATACTCGAAAATGCTGTCGTTGTTTTTGGCTCCCTTGGCGAGGTTCCCGTCAGGCGCTGTCCAGTTGTATCCAGAAAGTGAGCGACCACTCAAGGTTTCATTCTCCGCCTTCTTTTTGGTCTTCCAACTCTCCTTTTCCTCATTGCTGAAGTTCAATGTGCGTACAGATGGGCAAAGCGTGTCTTCAATCTTTTGGCCCGGTACGACAAAAAGTTGAGCCGAGGTCAAGATAACGACAAGAGGGCTGAACCACATGTAGAGGGCAAGAAACATGACGAACCAAGACTTATCCCAAGCTTCTCTGTTAAAAAGCTCAATAATGTTATGCGTAGCTCCGAATAGAGAGTCAACAGCATGGATTGAGAATCCTTTTTGCCCGACAGCTCGCCATGCAACCTGCTGATGAGCCATGAGCGCTGTGAGGATGAAGTTGGCATTGGCGATGAAGGAAATCAATTGACCCAGGCGAAGCCACCATTGCTGATTTCTTGCTTCGCGGCCATTAAGATGGGTGTAAAGAAGGTGGTGACCGATAGCGGCAGCAACACCCATGGTCAAGCATGCAATCATGGACCATTTACTCCTCATGACCCTCAACAAGAAAGGCGCCATGTCAGCAGGAGCCGTGGTGGTGGGACGGCTAACAACGTGAACATCGGGAGTTTGAGGGGATGAATCAATGCCCATGAGACCTCTGCTGTCATCGTTCATGCGATCGTAGCCAAGATGATCTCGAAGATCAGGGCTTGACGGGTCAAGCCATGGTAACTGTTGTTGTTGTTGTTGTTGTTGTTGTTGTTGTTGTTGTTGTTGTTGCGGAAAGAAACCTGGTGAAATGGTCTCGGGCGAGACGTGCTGTGGCTGAAAAGATTGTTCCGGATTGGCATACGCCTGACGGTAGTGGTCTTGTGGGTCGCTCACGATCTGGCCATCCATCGTGCCGAGCTGCTATCTGAACGTTGGCTTGGTTGGTGGTCGCAGGTAAGGTTGAAGTCGTCCAAAGAATAAGAGATTCGACAAGGATTCCCCAACAGTTCAGACGACGGCTAAAGCGGTTATAAGCGACAAAGCGTGGCGATATTGCGCCTTTCCTCACATTATTAAAGAACTACTCAGTTCTCAGCTCCTGCAGCTAAATAGTAGCTAGACAATAACCTGCATATTGAAAGTCGTTGGCCGCCAACACCCAAAACCTCCAGCCACTAGCTCAGCCTGATTAGATACGTACCCGAAGCTCGAGTTCAACAGCTGCCTGCCATCTTTAGTCGATCCAATGGTTTGAGACCTCGATGTCAGTATATTGCTCACGAGACTCAACAAGATGTGGCGAAAGACCACACATTTCACATGTCTATACCCCACGCAAGAGGCTTTTTACCTGACTTTTGTGTGAACCTCGTGATAATATGGGACAGCTAATCTGCGCTAGCCAAATTGAGGAAGCGTCCCGCTCTCTAAAAGCTGTACTAATCCATAAGAGGAAATTGTCACTGTCCAGCGGTGACGGCATCGTTTCTTGAGTTTAACAAGCAGCTACAACAGGAATATAGATCTAATCATTAAAAAAATATATCTTCATGTTTTCCAATGGCTAAGCTTCCGGAAAGAGTTATATAAGATAAGGAATCTTGGTTGTGGTCTTGAAAACCTAAGTGCTGATTCCCTCCTGGAGTTGATTTAGTCATTAGTTACTAGGGAGTTCAAATGGATTCGCAGCTGGATCCGCCCTAAAATAGTCATTTTGACTAAACCTAATTCACTGACCCCGCGATGACTATCAGCCACTCAGTAAGGGCGTCAGCCCTCACCCCTTCGTCATCAAACATCATCTATTAGCCAAAACTGCCAAGTGCTTATTCCTCCAAGAACGGGACCAAAAAAGCCGGGATAAAGCGATCATGTTATAATGATCATAGGCCGACCGGGGCGTCATGCTGTACCCACAAGCAGGATGCGCAGCCCAATAGGTTATGCCTGCCGCCACCATGTGCTCCAGCCACAACGCTAACATACTCTCGAATGGATAACTACACTTTTTTTTAAATAAGTAGCTGAAGGGTGCACCCATGTTCGCAGCATTCATCGCAGGGAGGAGAACAGATCGGTACCGCAGGGTCTGGGCCGTCTCTTATGGCTCTGAGAGATTGGACTGCACGGGACAGTCGATGTAAGAAGTTCGTCATAGGAGTACAAAGGCCAGGCTGTCGAGCGGGGTTCGATTGAACCTTACTTGGGAGCTTGGCAAACGTTGTCATGGTAGGGAGACCATACCGTATCGACTCAAAAGATTCGGATAACCCTGAGGGTCGAAATAACCATGCAAAGTCTCCATGATTAGATACATACTAGTTTAATGGGGTCAGCAAGCCTGACGCATAACTGTTAAGCATTTACAGATCACTTGTAAGCCAATCAGATACTATAGAACAGAGGTACCAAGACCCACATGGCAATCCGAATCTTTTACGAACAAGCTCGGGAGAAAGTGCTGTTACCGTACACAAGCTTGCAAATCAAATAAATCAAATCAAATCAAATTGGGGTCTAATATGATTGGATTTAGATACCAAAATTGGCGATTTGATTTGATTTATATCGATTTGGATCGTATTTGGATACCTGGATAGCCCCACCTTTCTCCCAAGACGATATGCATTGAGCGGCGGTTCCTATGAGGTCCGCTTTGAGACGCCCTCTCCGCTCTAGCTCGGATGACATGACCGGGACTGAAAAGAGATCAATCGCCGCCGCGAACTCTTCTTCGATACCAACATATTCTTGACTCGGGGCTTGATCATTGCTCACTATCCTGTCACGGCTTATTGCAGACACCCGCCTGATAGAGGATGAGCAAGACGAGCGTCACAAACATATATACAACGCTTATGACGCACTCTGCTAGCGCTTCAGGCACTTCGATGCAATTCCGGTGCTACTTTTATGCGCAACTTTCCAGTGGCTATCCAGTAATACTCAGCTACTAACATATAGCAGTCAAACGGAGTATTGTTCCATACAACCGTCGCTATAGCCTGCGGTCCATTCTCTCTTGGCTGGTGCTCTTACACTTCTGACAGATAATGTAACTTCCACATTACTAGAATCCCTGTATTGCACCGACGTGGGAGATACTCTAAGTCTCCCGCTCATCCCTTGTCGGCTCCATCGACACAGGAGTAGTAGATTGGCCAGTCCACACAGGCGCATACTCCGTCTCACCAGTGACCTTAGCCAAGAGCCTTTCGCGTTCTGTTATACCAGTATTTCGTTGCTTCAGTGTCCGCGCTGCCACGGTGTCAATGATCACCATAGCAATCGTGCTGAGACTATCAGATTCATGTCAATCATTTGCTGGGGTCTCGGATAGTAGGGGACTTGCAGGCCAGTTGCTCCAGCGGCCAACAGAGTCTTGTAAAGACTGCACACCAAGCTGCCTCGCTCGTTCCCCCAGCGTCGGACCGTACATGGCATCAAGATGGTGGGCTTAATGGCATCCACGAGGAGTCCATAACCTACAACCCAGAGAGCCGCAAGAACCGTATTCACGACTGCGCTCGTCTTGGGAACTGGCGAACGAATGGTAATCCAGAGGCCTATCGCACTGTTAGATTTCATGATTGGCTGAATAAGGGCCCCCACATAACCAAAAACGGCCACATCTTGACCGCTAAATTCTGATTGGCTACAGTATTTGGGACCGACAAGGAGGTCAGCAATGTTACGATTGGTTACCGTAACAACGCTATAAGGCTCTATAGGCAGCTGTAAGCACCACTGTAATCGCTCACATAGTGATTATAGCCCGATCTTTTGCCCTGTGGCCTAACGGTTAGGTGCAACCGTTACAAGCAACTTCCAAGACGAATATACCAACAACAAGCTAAAAAGACTTATAGAAGTAAAAATAAGGCAAGATTTTGGGTCTTGGTTTGTACTTTTATATAGTTTTAATACGTTTTACATACATTCTGTGTCTAGTTTGAGTCGAGTAATATGCGATGTTTTTAGTTCAACCTTGGTACAGTAGGGTTATGCGATAATTAGGGGTATATAGTAGTCAGGAATAGAAGAGTAAAGATAGGTGATTAAGTAAAAAGCGGGAATGGGGCCAGTTCCTAACTAGAATACTTGGTAGGTTAAGACTCAGCTATTACTAGTCCTTGCCGGAGACTAAAAGTAACTCAGGTAACAAAACTATCCTAGTCGTCATTACTTACTATCGGCAGAAGAGCATTAGACGACATGTCTAGAGCGGCAGCCTTCTCAGCTTTAACTACTACCCAACCAGGGGGAACACGGCCTTGTATAGTTTCTTCAAAACCATCTAGCAAGGCAACATCAGCGTAGCTCAAAACACTATAATCAAGAAGAAACATACCTTTGCAGACATACAATATTTCAATAACGAAGGGGAGAAAAGTACCGAGTGCCAATACTTGACCATAAGACCAGTCTGAATCTTCAGAGTTGTATCCACTTTTCTCCAGCAACAACTGCCTCAAGACAGTGATCAATATCAACATGCACCACATTATTAGGCCTGCAGTCCATATAAAAACCCATTTGGCGGCTCTCCGCTTAGATCGTATAGCCACAGCGGCGCCTGGGCAGTTGCATTTGTCAAATAGACGAGGACCAAGTGTAAAGATAATACCTTCAAGAAGCCATTCCAAGCCAAAGACGAACATGGCACTAAAGGTAAGCAATCTTGCCTTCGTTATGATACCCAAAGAGCAATAAACCTCCCACGGAGAGTTGACGTATTCGAAAGATGCTGTGACGGCAGCCAAAGAGCACAAGACGAGGTACAGAATAAGATTGGTATAGAGAATAATAAGAGGGAAAGGATGCTCCTCGTCAGATGCATCATACATCTCTGCAGGAATCATGGTAAGAAAGAAAAATCCGTAGACGCAGAACACGGCTAGTTGGAAGGCAAGCGTAACCTGGGTGCTTTCACCAAAGGTTTTTCGGCGGGCGATAACCACTATAGCTGCGATATTGATACTGAAGTTAAGCAGTATACAAGTGTTGATGAAAACGCCGGTTATGGTGTTCTGAAGCTCAAATACCCAGCGCAATTTCCTACTAGGGGTTATTCCTCGACGGTTCAGCCGCATTTTCCAGATGAGAAGCACAGGTAACAGAGTAGAAAGGACGGCCTGTATCCAAGAACTTATCATGACCTTGTGATAGTATCCTGTCAGCTGATGTGTGACGAAGATGGGAGTATTCTGAACATGTACGTACTCCTGGGCCAAGGATATCTGGTACACCACTCCAGCTGATAGACTTGCACACCTGGTCCAGGCAGGCATCAAAGGAAGACCCGATCACGCCCTGGTACAACTTGGAAGCCCTGTTGACTGTGGCATTTTTCATAAAAGTCATATTGTCGCCACCCAGCGTATGATACCAGTCGATCAATTGTCCATCGGTCGGTTGATGTCGCAATGCGACCGGTAGAGCCTGACGAAAGAATACCGCGGCTGCTTTGTCGCTGACTCCTATTTCTTCAGTCAGCCATGTGCGAGCGAAGGCGGCGACGATGCTGCAGTTTCGCGAGAAGTTAAGCTGGTTTATCGGCGGTGCCACCCAGGCGCAGTCGGGGTAATTGATTGTAATGCTCTCGTTGAAATACATAACTGATTCCTAGAAGTGGCAAATTCAGTTGCAAAAAAAGCTGGATCATGGCTGAAGCTAGATTCGAGGACTTCGGTTTGCTTTTGGAGAAAATCTGATCTCCGTTCCTTTACGGGTCCCTGCATATTTGCTCATCATAAGATGCCTTGTCTCTAAGCCACTTTGGCGCAAGGTTTAATAGTGTGGAGCCAAAAAGCCTACCCCAGAGGTTATTGGCTGTTACGCTAGCAACGTTGGGATTTCTTCGACTGGGAACAACCAAGTGACATTGCATATAAGCCACTCAGGCAGAATTGAGTCATTGGTTTATAAAAGGTTGACAAGATCTTTCGTGGTATCCCGCCATGTAAACATGATTGCGATGAGCCTAGAACTACCTCTTTGAGTGGCACAAGCCTACAGAGGGGTCACGACAAGAATGTACAACTAACTAGAATAACTCAAACTGAAGTCACTTCCTTACATATACTAAATTACATGATAATAGAAGTCCTCGCAGATTGGGTTGTTACAAATCGCTACTTCACACACCTTGCAGCCATACCATTTCTGACGTTTTATGTTAGGCACTGTCGAGCCACGACAGTCATAGCTAACTGATTTGTGTCTACCAGTTTTTTGCTAACCCCAAGTGAACCCGCCGCGGCCTGGTGACCAGGCCGTTCTATCTGCCCTGCCGATGGGTCGAGTGGCTAACTAGACGTAGGGGAAGCCCTAACTCGGACTAACTCATCCAGTCTTTACATTCCTATACCTAAAACAATATATCTTACCGGCATTTTAAAACAACTGTGATACATATCTTGATATCTTCCGTTTTACTTATATAAGTCCAAAACTCTCATACCATCTCATACAAACCAATATAACTTCTAGACTAGACTCTGAGGATATCGCCAGCTAAACATACACAAGTACGAGATATCAGAGGTAAGGCAGTGGCTGGTAGATCATGGAACAGGCCGTATCCAAGTGGTATATATAATGGAAAACTCTCCTAATATTAGTTTTCTCCTTCCCCAAACGTAAAGCTGGTGATACGGATATAGGAGATATATTACTATAGTTATAGTTTGAAGATACATTCTACTTAGCTATAGTAGACTGAATCCTGCTTACAGACCTTGTTACCTTGTAACCGTTAAAGGATATGACCTCAGAGCATATATCGTATGTTATTTTATTTCTTATCAAAAGTAATACATCGGTTGCTAAGTGACTCAGCGGCAGCCTGCAGAAAAGCAGGCTGGCTAAGCTTATAGGTGGGTATATATAAAGGCATTGCATTAGTTATCTATTAGCATCAGATATCTTATGGTCATATTAGCAGTTAAAACGTAATATGCACTAGCAGCGACTTGCGCCTTGCTGGCCTACGTCTTCCGTAGGACAGCGGAGGGTTATTTGGCATAATTTGCGTGGAGTTCAAGCTAGTCATTTGATGGGAATTCAGCTAAGACGCATTAAGAGAAGCTAAACTTAAGCTTATGCTAAAACAAGGTGGCCGTCTAGCGCCACAATATCATTACCTGCTACTCTATGGATGCTATTCCCTACTACAGCTTCGATCACTCTGTTAACTAGCTTCCGTTCTGACGAACGGGATTCATCTGTCTGCGCCTGTGGCTATGTGGCCTATTAATACTTTCTTTGCATCTAGTATCCCCATGTTCAGCCCCAAGTGGCTCATAGCTCTAAGCTTATACAGTGGCTAAGCTTCACTCTATCCAGGTGCTTGTTAAACTATAACTCTTTCCTATACCCAGAATTGGAGTAGAAAGACATCGATCTTCATCCCTGTTATCCTAGAGGCTATCATCACAAAGCAGAAGCACCCAGCCTCTACTACATACAGTTCAGTTTCAAATACTCATTAACAATACTAAACTCTATCCCGACTTCACAGTTACATCAATCACCATGCTCTTCAAGACAATCCTCGCTACAACTGTCGCGGCTTCCTCGGCTCTCGCTGCTCCTCTCGAAGCGCGCAATGTCACATCATCCTACTTTACTCCCTCAAACACCTGGCAGTACTCTGTCAATGATGGCGCCATCACATCCGCTTCAAGCCTTGTCGAGGTTTACAAGAGCACCGGCAACGGCGGCAAGGATCAGTCAGCCCTTGTGACATTTACCTACCCCGCCGCCGCCAAGGGCAAGCAGTGTCAGTTGGAGTTCCACCTCCCTGCCAACGCCAATCCTGCTGGCAGCAAGAAAATCGATGTATTCAGCAGCAGTAAGCCGGCTCCAGGTCCTACCAGCGGCTGGGGTCCTGGAAATCATCGCAACAGCCACATCGGTCGCCTCTCGGTCGTCGCTGGAGGAGCTGCCACTTGGGATGCCACTTATGGGCCCTCTCTTGCCGTCAAGACACCTTGTAAGGCGCCTGGTACGGTGGAAGCATTTGAGCTAGTGGGAGTCTGGGACTTTGACTCAATTAACTGGAACCCTTCTTCGGAGTATGGGCCTCGAATTGTCTATTAGCTAGTTCAGTCCAGCGCTTTGAATAGTTATTGTAAATATATAGATAATCAGTATAACTATAACGTGTTTTATAAGCGA
>JAPHDB010000209.1:0-70221 GCA_030772735.1 Fusarium sp. MBC 181 | reverse complement strand
ATATATATATATATATATATATTTGCTATCCGAAGTTAGAATGCCAGAACTTTTACTTATTCCTTTGAGCTCTCGTCCATGAGCGAGCGTGCACCTGCAGTTCATCCCAAGCTGTTGCGTACCACACTGCTGCTAAAGAACTTACACGGGCAAATCTAAAATCTTCCAAATCAAAGGTTACCCGATTCTATGCATGGGCGATGACTGGTTACTGTAAAGGCATCGGTGTACCCCAATGAGTATACCATGTAGGTATGTATGCACCACCCAAGCTCCCAAAACGCGGGGAACATTCTGCTAGACCCTGTCATCTTTCTGGATCCTATTGATTTGACTGCGTAAGGGACCAAATAATGGGGTACATACGACGGTGCAGCTTGCCGGCGGTGTTGAAAGGTCATCTTTATTCCCAGGGCAAAGGACGATGGGCACAGACAGCTGTACGACCAACAACTCCGGAAAGTCATGAATTGACAGAACACATGCGATAATGATTGGACATATTGATGAGAATTGTAGAGAAATCGTGACGTGCGTCGTCATGATACGCTGAGCGCCTTGACGTGCGAAGAGGTGACGCCGCAGAATGAGTGAACAGGAGGATGACTGTTGACAGCAAGCAATACTTCCAATGTAATTAAAAGCATTCTTGCAACCCATTGAAGAGGATTCTTGATCAGAGTACGACCTGTCAAGAAAAAACCTGCAGTTTGCTGGCGGTCAGTGCATATAGTTTCCAGAAATCAGATAAAGTGACACTTCACTGCAAGATGCCGCGATCCCATATTCCATTCTCTTGACCGCTTGGAGGATATCAGTACAGTTTTGTAGTATAGTCCAATTCATTCGGATTGATTCCAGAGCCTACCAGTTCATATCCAGGCAGGAAGTGCTGGCAGTTGCTTGTCAGTGCCACTACTTCATCCTTACCTTCACCCAGCAACCATAGCTTAGATCCCAAACACCAACATCAACGCACAAATTCCTTCTTTCTTTCTCTTCTCTTCTTCACCGATACAAATCACTTTCTGACCGCCCTTCCATTACCGTTTGACAAAGATAGTCATTCTTCTGCGCAGCTACCCGACGGGGAACAAACCAAGCTTCGCTTCTCCCCTCAGCTTCAACTTTTACCATCGCGACGTATGTTTGCGGCCTCCGCAAATTTCGAAGTTCCTTTGAACAAGAAGTATACATATAAATGTGTTCTCTAGTTCTTTTTAATTTCGTTGTTCGTTCGTTTACTCGCTTCACACGCTTCTAGACGAATGAATAGAAGCACGCTTGCATTGTTCAACTGATTTCCCCTACGATCAAAAAAAATCATCCATCCATTCACTTGGGACAACAATAGAAGACAAATTCGACTGCCTATCTCACTTCAACACCGTCTGGACGACTATAAATTGTTCCCAATTTTTACTCTTTTCGAAATCTTCATCCTCTTGGTATCTCATCCTCATCAACACTTGAGCACTATTGCTATTTCTGAACCTCTTTTCTACTCTTTTGATCTCTCTATCCAAAATGGTGTCTCCTTCTACTCCTGACTCTCACAAGAGCTCCAGTAGTCCTGCTGAATCAAACGCTACCCCTTCGCCTCCTCAGCAGAACACGCCTTTCACTGAGATGACGGATCCGCGATACAAGAAGACTATGGACTACTCTCAGCTTTTCACTGCGTCTAATGGCTTCGGTCAAGGACATCAAATTCCAGCTGTGCCTCTGAACTATATTCCTCCTGTTCCTGCTCAGCGTACGCCGCCCCCTTCGGAACAAGCTCAAAACTTAGGATTGTTCTACAGACGAAACAATGGCGTCGGAAACACCTTCACTCCTCGCAATGCCTCGAACAACTTTCAGCAGTATGCCAATGCTCAGGCCCAGACTCAGACTCAGAATCCTCTCGCTGTGAACCACATGGCTGCTCAAACAGCCATGCCAGTCCGCCAGCCGGCCATTCCTCCAGTCGGCCATGCTTCCCCTGTTAGAGACAGTTTCGCAGGAAGCCTCGCCCCTTCACCCGAAATCTGGGAGGGTCTTAAGAATCGCTTCAATCAGTTTAACATAAGCGAGTCTCAGGGCCCTACATCTGCACCGAGCCAAGCATTTACGTCTGACCAGGAAGCTCGACCATTCAAGCTTCCCAACTATCTAAGCTCATACGAGCCTCGACAGCCTTTTGCCCCTAGCAGCAACCATTCTGTTCGTTCTCAACCAGATAGCCCTACTCTTGGTCAATCTTCTACCCCTCGAGGCTTCAGACCCATGGCTGCCATCAATCACAACCGCCCTGTTGCTAGCACCGAGAACGGGCAAGTTGAGGCTGAGGTGAACATCTTCTCAAACAACTACAAGGGTGAGCACACCATGCGTAACGCAAGTGCCATGAATCTTGCCCCGGAGGAGAACTGTGCTCTCTGGTTGACCAACCTGCCTCCGGATGTTACTCACAATCAACTTCTGGCTCAGATCCGTAACGTTGGCCGCATCTGGTGCACTGTCATTAATGAACCCGACTACGAGCGCCATGACACTGCTGCCGCCAAGGTTGTCTTCTTCACTCCCGGCCCTGCGCAGCTGCTGCTCTCCAAGTCTTTGACCCAAGGTCTTGAAGTATCTGGCTACCCAGTCCGTGTCACTCACAACCGCGTCAAGTACGGCGAACAGCCCATGGTCGGAGCTGCCTCTCGCGTTCTCATCATCACCGGCAAATCAACATTTGTCAACGCAGAAACCCTGACCGAGTTCTTCAAAGAGCGCTTCGTTTTCGAGGTTGACGAAATCACCCCTCTCATTGTCCAGCCCACTCGTGTTAAGGGCGGCCGCTCAGTCATCGAGTACCGCTTCGGCAGCTTCCGTTGCCAGGCACAGATGGGCAAAATGGCCTTGGAGAAGGATCGGCCTCTAGGATTTGAGAAGGTCGAGTTTGGAGAGGATCCCTGTGAAGTTGGAGACACTCTCAGCGCTTACGGCATTGCCGCTGAGCGTATTCAAGGAAAGGGAATGTAAATTGGTGGATTATTGGAAGGAATGATAGATGGATTTTCGTGTATTGAACAATGATGTTTGGATTGGAAGGATATTGCTTGTCTATGTCGAGAGAGCTTTGTTGCAAGCTCTTCTAATCATGGATGGAAAGAATTAACTACGAGTTAACCAAGATAGACTCATGAATACACTACTGTAGACACTTCAAATCTGATGCGCCTTTGCTCCTGCCAAACATACTGTGACGTGATGTTCTAAAATGAGGGTGAAGCAATTCCGAAGCTGAGTTAGCCATCCATGCCAGCTAAACATTAAGAATGCAGCTCAACGTTCAATAGTAGCATCATCACGGACATACCCGTGCCAAAAGTGGCTTCAAATTGAGTTTGCCAGCGACTAAATTTAGCCCATCACCGAGAGTTTGGCCATTTCGGTCGTTGTTCCATCGACTACGGACCAGTGGTGCCTCCTAGTCAACCTTGGGTCAGTGGAGGTGACATTTCCGTACTGTTCATGTAACTAAGCACTCGTGCTGTTCAACACCATCACCAATTCCGAACAAAACAAACAATGGCGTCATATGAGAAACAATGGTTCTGTTCGAATACACTATCGTGGTGGAACTCCATCAACGCCGCCTTGTGTCTAGTTATGCTAAGTATTATACAATTATTTGATGCGATTATCTTCGGTCCTTCAGTGATTCATCCCATGGAAGCCAAGTCTGGCGATCGAATGAAGGCATGCACTTGACCTTCTCAGGTGGCTCGTACTGCCAATTAATATTCGCCTTGCTCTCATCCATGTGCTGCACAACTTCGTTCGTAAAACCCTTGAGTTTCTTA
Organism: Fusarium sp. MBC 181; assembly: GCA_030772735.1. NCBI lineage: Eukaryota > Fungi > Ascomycota > Sordariomycetes > Hypocreales > Nectriaceae > Fusarium > Fusarium sp. MBC 181. The sequence continues at coordinate 66,385 of JAPHDB010000209.1, read as the reverse complement.
ATGTCCTTTCCTCTCGCGTCTGTGTACTCCAGACTAACACTGGGGACGACGGCGATCTTTCGGTAGCCCTTGTGCCATAGGTCCTTGCAGAATAGTTGGGGTTCGCCTTGAAAACATTCGTCCTTTTTAGGGTCGCGGAAGCGTAGGCCGTTGAGGATCGGGGCGGCTGTAAATGCTGTTGCACCGTTCCAGCATGCGAATACTTGGAAGGGAAGATGGGCGTCATATGCCATCCTTGCTTTTTTGTTTCCTCTGAATAGATCCCATGCGTCGTTCCATGAGCCATCCTTGGGTATGGGGAAGAAAGTGTCCCCGGCAAGTGTTCTCGCGACCTATGATCATGTTAGTCACTGATTGGGATTAGAGGATGAGTCGAAACTTGCCCATACGTCGTAAAAGGTCGGATCGGGACCTGCGTAGGTAAAGTCCATTGCGCAGGTCATATCGGCATTGAGGTTGCGGCGCTGGTATGCAAGCTCGAGTATATCGTCAGGACATGCTGCAACATCGTTGATGAAGAGAACAGTCGTTTGATCTGACGCCGGCACCTTCCTCTTAAACAGTGGCTCAAGAGCCAAATTGCGCAATTGTGCTAACTTGCGAATACGCGCACCTTTCATAGGGTTGATCGTCGAGCTGTTGTAAAAGTATCTTACTCCCAATTCCTCCATGAAAGGGTGCAAAGCGGCAAGGACATCAGCCGTGCCATCGGGGGAATTGCCTTCGACGACTGAAAGGGCGCATCTATCAGGCCCAAGGTACTTTATCGTCTCAACAATACTACCCATGAGTCGAGGGAGGAGATCGACGACCTCTCGCAGATTAAGGGCGAAGTAAAAGTCAATGGGTTCTTCGTCGTTGTCGCTTTCGCGTGTGGCATGTGTCTTCTTGAGCTCTTGGTATCGTTTGGTGTCCAAAGTAGGGCATTCTAGACGTGGGCGCTCCTTGGATGAGGGATCGAAGATGGCGTGGATGTAAGGTGTGATGCGCTCGGCAGATAATATAGAGCCTGCCAATTGTTAGTTGAGCCTTTTCTCAGTTCAAGTATTGTAAATGAGATCTCACCATTTTTTATGGCGGAGTTTATTGGTGTCGCAGAGGTAGCGATAGAGGATGTTGAAGTGGCTTGGGCGATGTCGCTTGTTGTATAAGAGCTGATGGTGGATGAATGAACTTTTTCAGCATAAACTGTGTACGATAATTTTGACGTTGTACTGGAAGGAGAGGATATTGTTTCTGTAAACGTGGTCGCTACCTGATTTGGGGCGTAAAGAGGAAGGTACGTTTCCGATAACCGAGATATATGATCGCGACCCAAGTATAAGCTGGTCGAGATTAATAAGAAGCAAACGAGAGGCACACCAAGAAAGAAGATTGTGCGATGCATTTTGGCGTCAACTAAAAGTCACAAGGAAAGGATGCAGAAATAGAGAAAAGAGAGACAAGGGAGACAAGGGAGGAATTAAAAGAAGTATCCTGTTCATAAGTGCTACGGCTGAATCAACTCAAGGGCGAGGCACAGCACCTCACTTCAACAATGGCGCCGATAATGAGGAGCCACTTCCCAAGGGAAGGGTTCGGATGACGGCAGTGATCGGGGGGTCCGCTACTATTGACAGAATAATCTGGCCACTGTATGCTGGATCTCAGGCTACATATTTCTGGCGTCCTAGTGGTATGGCACGTTACAGCGGGCACCCTCCAATTCAGCCCAGCCACTCTCTCACTCTCATTCTCATTCGGGGACCTCGTTTACACGGGAACTAGCAGGGGATCGATCTTGCAAACACTGATCAATACGATATTTAACTGCGCAATGACCTGACGTGGTATTTATTAAGGAGCCATGGAATTCCAGCAGGTGACACTCGAGATCAAGGGTTGCTGACTCACCGATTGAATAGCTCGTAAATAATAGATAAGCTTGCAGTAATCAATCCTCCAGATCCTAATCCTCTCATTCATCTCCGACCCTGCATTTTAGGCTATTGACCCATTGTCATCATTGGATCTTTCTTCTAAATCACTCATCTTGCGTCCTTCGTAAAGGCAGGGTCGCGACAGGGCTGCAAGGGTCGCAACTTACAACTTGCCTTTTCGAGCCAAGACAACTGTCAACGTCCTTGTCTAAACGAGTGACCAATCAGAGTCACCATATGCCATCAATCACCTGCAAGGAACATGCCGATCGAAACGGTAACATCCAAGGTGCAACCAACCCTCAAGGTATCAGAAGAATTGAGAGCATAAGAGACAAAATAATTTGGTGACTTTATGCCAGTTAAGACTAGCATCTTAGGCTACTTTTTTATAGTAGCCTAAGCCTTGGAGGGCAATTCTTCTGACACCACCTGAGCATGTACGACCGACCAACAGCAAACAGCGGGTTCTTTAACTGTCCAAAGCTTCATGTAAAACCAACAAAAAGCAAGCAACCCTTGACCAATAAACCCGTCTTGATGTGTTGTACAATCAAATCCGCATGATTTTCGTCCCACTGCGATGCCTAAATAGAATAATTTACCTGGCTTCACCGATATCTTCAACTCTCCCTTTTCCCCTCTCCTTGACATCCAAAATGCAGCGAATAATTTGTGCTTTTCTGTTGTTTCACTTCTACATATGTTGCAGTAATGCCCTTTACGCCAAGGTTCCCACTCCAACTGAGACATCAGCGCCGAGTCGGACAAATGGCCATCTTGCAGAGCGTGGCGTCCCCTCCGAGATGATAACATGCGGTTACAAAAATGGCGACCCGGAGGCTGTAACGACCCCGCCAGCTGGAAGTGTTTGTCGGTTTAGTACGCAGAATGGGTTGTGGGGATTGTGTAAGAGTGGCGGTGATCCGAGTTGTACTCTTGTCGGACGATGTCGAGATCACCACGATTGCTTTGGAGGTTGCGGAAAGACGGAGAATACCAAGTTTCTGGCGACAACATGGTAATATTAACTTACTATAGACTCGAAGATATACTAACGCGTCATGTCGACAGCAAAAAGGAACGATACTGCAGCTTTGCATACTTAATCATGGACGAAGGACACACATACACTCAGATGGGATGCGGCGCCGTCTTCGTAACAGATACTTTCTTCATGACACCCAAAGTCCCGCAATTAACAAAACCCGGTACGACAGAAACGACAATGACAGCTGAGACATTGGAGCCGACGAGCGACACGACCGATGAAACCGCCCCATCGGAGACCGCCTCTGAGACAGCGAACGAGGCCTCTGGACCTCATCCGAATAGTAACGTGGGCGCAATCGTTGGTGGTGTCGTTGGAGGCCTGGCTGTGATTTGCGGAACTGCCATAGCTGCTTTGTATTTGTTACGGAAGAATCGTGATAATAGACCCGAGAATGAGAAGGGAACTGCTGCGAAGTCGACGACGTCGGATAACGGACCCAAGGATCGGGATGAATCGAGTCCACCTGGACTATTGGATAGCAGATAAGTCTCTGAGTTACAAGGGTGTGCCAGCCCAGCCCCTCCTCGACTTCCTCCGGTTGAGCTACCCTGATAGAAGAGAAATCCCATTTGATCCACACTATGCCGTGGATATGAGGGTCTATAATTTACCATTAATGTTTACTGGAATGACTATGCTTTACCTAGTTGGATGAAAGGGAGTTTGTGATGGGCTTTGGATCCTGGCGAGCTTCAGGAGTCGTTCATCGAGGATATCGGAGTTCAAGGATTGCATTGCAGGAACACTTTATTCGAGAAAATAATACTAGCTTGATATTCACGGAATGAAAGATAAACTTGTTAAGCTCTGACTTATAAGAAACGCGGCAATGATAAACTGACGCTCTAATGTCCAGAATCCTGCCATCGTATATCGATACTCTTCTCAACTAGCCAGTGAGGAACGTTGGCTTGATCGGAGACATCGATTTATCGATATTGACTTTCCATATTCTTGTCCGGAATATATGCAAGCATCAAATAATAAACTTGAGATGGTATAACAATTTCTCTTTGCTTTCTTCTGTGCTGATAGTTTCAATGAGCGAACGTGGGTATAACGAACTCCAAAACTCCAAAATCCATGATCCTCAAGCGCAGGAGCGCCTGCGCTTTTCCTTTGACATCCAGTAACGGGGCATGCCATGACAGGGCTCGAAGCAACTGCAAAAGTGATCATTAGCATCAGAAGTACCTCAGCCTTGGAGAATATACGTACGTGACCATGTTATCCCATGCTTTGCAAAGACAATCGCGATCTCTCCTCGGACACTCGTAAGGCTGCCAGACATTAGTAAAATACCACATTGCAGGCAAATCTACCATACCGTTATCGTTTCAAGGCATCTCTCGTAAATTGGCGCACACTCTTCGTCCCCCAGAGGTTCTTCCCATACAGGTTTTGCGTACACTGCCGCTGCTGTGAGAATAACAAGGCTCGTGGTGAATTTCATGATTGCAAGAGATGAATAACAAAGAGAGAAAAGAAGATTGTAAGCGTCAAGGCTGCATGTTTATATGTTGGTCAATTGAATTATAAGATTCAGGTCCGTTGCGTAATGAGGAATGCATTTGGAAATCGAGACCCTGCCACTATTCCCAGATCGTCCGAGCTAAACGCTTTCCGTGGAGGTGATCAGCCACGATAAGCTTATCTTGAAGATCGAGTGCCTAGACTTTGCTAACAATGGCTTAAAGTATTAATTGAATTTTACTCTATTTGCTCTTGGTAGTTGATGGGTTATTGATAGAGTGGCTGGACTGTTGTGGAGTTGAATGACGTTCTAAAATGACGTTCAGTCCCTGAGTCGATCGCGAATTTAGCAAGGAAATCATCACGACGAATTTGGATAGAAGTCGCTCGGGAAGCTTTGCCTCTATCCGGTAGGTGACGATGTATTGAGATTCGTATTCAAATTTTGGTAAATTATTCCTTCATTAAGGCTTTGGCAGCAGGCCGCTCTTAAAACCAATAAACGACACCAACAATAATAGACAAAGCCTTTTTATTATTCAAAAGTCCAGAGATATCCTCCAAGAAGTATCATATTCAGTAAATCAATAGCCAAATATTAAGCAAATCCAGCCACAGGCCTCAGCATAGCAACAGCATTTAAAGTATACTTCAACTTCCACATCGCAACCAACGAAGCAAAAATCCCAGCAACAGCACTCGTCAACGACCCTTTACCTACCATCTTAGCAAAGGCCATCCACCACATCATCTTATGCCTAAGAACAAACTCCTTGGATTCATCAACCTTTGGAAAATTTTCATTAGGAACATCTTTCTCTAAAAAGTTGCAAAGCGGTGCCCAGCCTTCTTCCATACGGAACTCGAGCATCTTGTCTGCAGGAACTATTCTTCTGACTAACTCATAATGCTCGTGGTAAACCTTTCGTGCGGGTGAGTTGGTGGAAAAGTCTGTCATGGTGTGGAAGTTGGCAGGCATGACTTTCTTGGAGAATTCCCAAAAAGGTCCAGCCTGTTTGGAATCAAAACTCGCGAGTGTATTCCAAAGAGGCCAGCGTAGAACTCGAGCATCGGCTGAGTTCATGTTTCGTAGCCAGCTGTCCACATCTTGCTGGGTGACTATAACTTTTGCTTCTGGATATGCAGCTACAAGCTCCTGTACGAAGCATATAGCCGGAATATCAAGAACAGCATCATAAGGACCAAGTATCTTATCAAACTCGCTTCGGCTCCATGGTTTGCTTTTGCCATGGAATTTTGCGTCGAGGGCTTCGCGCCAGAGACTAAGGTTTGCCTTGGGGCTGCCCTGAGCTGTGGATATGTGGTATGGGGTGTAGTCTAGTTGCTTGAGGGCTGCGAGGAGTGTCATGGTTCCTGTTCGTGATTGTACGAGACACAGGACGCGCATGGGTTTCGTACGGGCCATGGGGTAAGAATCGATCAGTCGGCCAGTTATTGGATGGGGTTTGATATTGTCGAGTTGGCGTAACTTGTGTTTATCGAAAACCTCGGAGAGCGAAACTTCGTCTGTTGCTTTTGGTAGGGACATGTTGAAAGACTATTGAAGCTATTCTTTGATATTGAGAGATAATCTCGTGGCAGCAAAAAGATCAAGGTCAATTATTATTTAACGTCTCGCCACGCTTCACAATTCAAACCGGGAGTTTCCTGTTTTAATGTATTATACATATACGTGTCTCATAAGCACTAAATCGTGATATCATGACGATATGGCCCCCAAGCTGACACCGAGTTTGTTCAAATAGGCCGCTTAGACTATATGGGTCGAATAGCCCTGAAATGGTGTGCAGTAACGCATAAAAAGATTACAGATGATTTTAGCCATCGCCAAGAGCAATTGACCCAGCGAGTGGAAAGGCGTTATTTCCGAGATGCCAATGATATCAAGAATGCGGATTAGTCTCGGGCTGCTCACCTAATCCATCGCAACTTGATACTGCTTATTGCCTTATTTAGTGACGCTATCTATACTCGGATAAGGGTTACTGAGTAAGCGGGAATATTATTTATCCCTTTGATAATTCTGGCATAAGTATATACATAAGAACTCAAACTATACGACGTGATATGTACAATAAGCTGCATGAGTAATCATTTCCGTTAACCTTCATCCCGCACCATCCTCACTCAGTTCTCCATCATCGCCAGTCTGTCCAGTCCAACTTTCATAGCAACCTCTTAAGGGAAGTTGGAGCCAGCCTTGAACTCAGTCTGAGGCTTAACATTGACACCCTTGACAATGATCGTGCTGCCAGTAGAGCTGGTAACACGGACATCGACCGTCTCGGTCCTGAAGCCGCTAGGGTTCTCAAAGAAGTTGTACTCCTTCCTGGTAGTTCCGACCCAGGTTCGGCCGTTGTCGGTGCTGACTTCGAGGCTCTTGACGGGGAGGTTGCTGTTGCGGACTTGCATGGAGAACCAGAAGGGGCTTGTTCCTAGACAGAATTAGGTACTGGAGTACAGTGAGAGGATTGGGGAAGAGTGACTTACCCTCTTTGTTGCGCAGGACAAGAGGAGCGGTGATGTCGCAAGAGATAGCTCTCCAGCTAGTCTGGACAAGACCGCTGGTTCCTCCAACGGCAGAGAAAGCATCCTCAAAGAGGTCCAAGTGTCCCTTGTTGCACTCGTTGCATCTATCAACGATCTAAAAACGAGTTAGCTCAGCCACGCCAGCCATTCCCATCTGAAAACACATACCATAGCCTTGATCTTCTTGCCAGTTGGGCCAGTAACTTCGATACAGTTACCGCAGACACCTGCACTGTTCCAGTTCGAACCGGAGAAGGCAGTTCCATAAATGCCAGAAGGAATAGTGTAGGAAACAAGCCCACAGGCACCTCCTCCGACGTTACCTCCGTAGTGGGTAGAAGTGCCAGAGCTGACCTCATCGCTGAGGTATCGTCCTGCAACGAGAGCCGGAGCGACGAGGAGGATAGAGAGGAATTTCATTTTGAGGAGCGGATGAAGAGGCAGGTAAGAAGTGATGATTGTCTGGGATGAGTGATCTGCTAAAACAATATCAACCAGCGAATCCACCAGTTTTTATACCATCCAGGTCCATGAATCAAGTTCCGACCTCTCCATGATCCTACCATCAAGTTTCAAGGTCCTGTAATCTACTCCCGGGAACCGCCACGGGAACTAGCAGGGATACCCAGTCAACAAACAGTCTCGACCCTCAACGCAAGGGAGCAGCCCATGAAACCGCCATCAATGGCAAGCTGCATCGTAGTTTCACCTATAAACGAGTGGCGTGCTTCAAAAAGAAACAATCATTCGGCCAATGTTCCGGCATAGCCATACCGAACCTTGTTAACCGATGCTACTCAACGTGATGATTTGTATTTAGAGTTTCGTATGTATGTGATAGCTGAAGAGACTGGTGGAAATAAGCTAGGTATATGATCCCGCCATGCGTCTTTCGTGAAGCAGTGTTACCAGAACAGGTCATTCGGCAATTCCTCGTCTATCGGACCTCCCGAGCACCGTCCTATTTGAGATTTAGAGTTCTGAAGTTGTAGTCAAGGTAGTAACGGCCTTGCGCGTTTCGAGATGACATACAAGGGTTGCAGCACTAGCCTAGGCGATTTCTATCACCAGCCAAGAGAAATTCCAACTCCATCCATGTAAAGTCGTTTTAGCCCAGTTTGTGACCTGTTCTCTTGAGCTATCGCGCCGACAAAAAAACAAGGAAACATATGACTATGTTACGTCCTTTCCTATGACCCTTGTCATTTGGAAGTCTTCTTTCCTCCTTGTTCCGGTTTGCCTTCGTCTTTGAGAAAACAGTATCTCAAGAACTTATCGTAGCTCTCGTCATTGAAACAAGCTTCAATCTCTGTAAGAAGCCTCGATTTCAAAGTCGAGTAGGGCTGAAAGCTGATCCTCTTCATCCGGATGGAAAGGTCCGAGGACATAGCGCCTTTTGGTTTGTGGAGTGACTGTGGATACTCGAACTTGCTCAAAAAAGCAAATGAGATTTGTGCGTTGTAGAAGTAGAAGAAATCTTGGTTCTCCTCGTCGACGTATACTGCAGAAGTCTATCAAAATAGTATTAGCAACTGACTTGGCTCAACGGAAAAGAGATGTGCTACCTTGAAAACGTGATCTTGACGATGGCGAGTCTGAGGAGAACTCTTGTCCTCGGCCTGTGATTGCGCGAGACCAATAAGCACAGCAAGAATATAAGGATCGCGGAACCGGTCCTCAGGTTCGAGTTGTTTCAGCCGCAATTTTCGCAACAACTCCGCCGGAGGGTTAGATCTTCTCGGTCTAGGAGTCTGAAATAAGCCCTCTCGTTGGATTCTGATCATTCCTTTTTGAAGAAAGGCAAAGACAGGTGCTAAATTGTCGGATGAGCGCACGGAGAAGATAGAGCCGTGCAGACGAAATTCATGTTTCTTGCCGAAGCAGAAGTAGCCAAAGGGTCTAAAAACATCAGCAAGAGCGATTATGAAGGTCTCGATAGTTTTAGGATGATACCTTTGAAATCGTAGAGGTCCGCCGTCTTCAGATACCAGTTTCTTGATAGCTGCATTTTTCATCTCTGAAGTTGCCAGGCGCTCAGCTGTTTTCGCACTATGGTTCACGATCTTCCTACTCCCCGATGCTTCAGATGCTTTGTTCTCCGACTCTTCTGAGTTATCCTCAGGAGTCTCGTCTACAAAAGAGCACTTCAGCAGCTCTAGGTGTAGCTGTGTCCATTCCAGAGGTTGGACGAGAAGTCGCTCTCTCGGGTGCTGGCGGATGATGTCATGAATAGATTTTGCCTCGCGCATTGTAAATGTTTTCCTGGGATTCAGTAGTAAATAGTTCAGAGGAGTTCTCGTTGTTGAAAGTATTATTTCTGTTTTGTGGTTGTGGTAGCAAATGTTGGGATAATGCAGACCGTGAGGTATGGAGAATCTCTGTGAACTCCAGTTGTCTCACCATTTTCTCACGTGAGCCCCAGTACGAGGCAAGCATCCATGGTGATATCCAAACCACGAAACTCAAACTGGAACCAAAAACAAACTTGTAAAGTTAAGAAATCAGTTCAATTTCTCTGACGAAAGTCGTGGAGAAACCATTTACGGGAACTATATCCAAAGCCAAAAACCATGCATCACACAACCCTCAACCTCCAGGGTATCAGGAACTTGACCCGAGAGCATAAGAGGCGAGATAGTTTGATCGTTTCAGGGAATCTATTGACCGAACCTTGGGTTATTTATTCTTACTTTCTTTAAGCCAGAAGGTCAACCTTTCTATTGCCCAGTAGCTTGTCATATAAATCATCATTCATACAGTTGACAAAGAGCACTTATAAAACTCCTTCAAATCATCCACCCGCCATTTAGTCCCCCATCCACTCTCCCTCTCAATCCGATCCAGCATCTCCAATATCGCCTTATGCTCACTTGGATGGCTCATACACCGTCCAGCAACCCATAACGGCTGAACGCTATTCGTCCACGCCCCATGATGCTCATTCGACATACTTATACCGCAAACCTGTCTCGCATGCCAAAGGATACTTCTCGGTTTCGCTGTGTGACCTAACCGGATTGATGAGGGCTGGTTTTGAAGCATCAGGATCGACGCGGTGTGATGCATTTGGTTGCCGGACATGGCTGCTGGATTCGAGTAGAGGATTGTTGGGAAGGGCGAGGTTTCGGTGGAGGGGATTGTCATGATGGGGTGGAGAGGTGCTGGTCTGTCTTGATACCAATCGCAGATGTATTTCCATAACTTGAGCCATCTGGTACGGAACCTGGCTTCATTTCGGGTCGGCTCTGAGGGAGACGGTGCTAGTAAATCGAGCACTTGGGCTGCAAGATAAACTGCATAGTTGGCCCAGTCCTCGAAAGTCGAAGCATTCTTGAACAGTTCAACATCGTTCTCAATCGACAAGGTTTTCGATGCCCAGTGACTGATGGGTATGAGTGTCTTGACCGACGATATCAGACCACCACATATATCCATGCGCGCAAAGCACCAGAACAAAGCTTGCTCCGTCCCGCCAACGAAGCCATTAATACCCACAGCTTCCATTAGACTTGCGCATCCGTCGAGATGTCGTTGCCATGCTTTCGGAGAGCAACTCAGCATTTCCAGCACGCAGAGAATGACACATGTAGCAATGACCGCAGTCCCGCGCGTTGGTAGGTGTGGGAGTAGTAGGTGAATCGCTTCTTGGTAGAGTGCAAGACTGCGACTGGTCGAAAGAGTATGCTTGAGCTCGAGTTGTCGTGCCGATAGAGCCAGCATCGAGTACCGGAGATGGTCGTTATCCTTGCTCATCGTAGGAATAATTTGCTGAAAGTGTCGATCCCGGTCAAACTTGTCAAGCCAGGGAGCAATCTCATCAAAGTAATTCTTCCAGAGAGAGCATTCTTCCTGTTGTGACAAGAGCGGCGTCTGCGAAGGCTGGAAGTCGTTTATAGGCAGCGCAACCTCTGTCTCATCCAACGCAGCACCTCCCGAGTCGGCCTCTGGTTCAATATGCGGTGTCGTCGATCTCGTCGGCGCAATTGACCGGGTTTCCTGTATAAGATGGTTTCGTAGTGTCGAGTGTAATTCGTGATATGCAGAACCTGGTAGGAATATACCGTCTTCAGACGCCCCTTCTGGTGTAAATGCTTGCAATTGATCCATGTATGGGTATTCTGTTATGATGTCAATTGGGACTGTGTCCATAGACACCTGGAGAGCAGGGTCTATGTCGACGGAGTTATGAGATTGACCGTTCTGACTAAAATAGAGCAGGTCGGCAACAGCGTTTTCCGTTCGCCGCTGTGATGCAGGCGACGATATGTTGATTACGGGAGGTCTTTGAACAGGTACAGGTACATAGCCTTCTGTCGTATTGGAGCTGGTCTCCGAAGGCCTCTCGTTAACGACAAGGCTCGACCGATCTAGAACAAGTCAATACAAACAGCTACACTTGTAGAGCACAAGCTTACCGTCATTGCTGCTCCTTGTATGACGATCTGCATGATTGCCATCTTCCTCCTCAGTCTCAGCACCATTATAATCACGAATGACTTCATCCGTAACATCCAATATCTCAAACTCCCTAGGTGGCCTCCTCCGCGCCATCTTGCGCATCGACGGATGCCGCGCATTCAAGCACTGAGCATGTTCAGCCCGGAAGGCAATCTTGAGGCCCCATTCGCACGGTTCATTGCGGCGACGACATGTACCGCAGGCCGGTCGACCTTCGTCGCATTTGCGCTTCTTTCGTCTGCAATTGAGACATCCTGAACGAGTGCGCTTGTGCTTGGCGGGCTGGGCACGGTGTTCCATAAGTCAAGTGTAGCCGGTGGTGATATAATGGGTGAATTATGAGGAAGTGTTGTGTTAGCGGAGGGAGTGGAGATGCGAGGAGGATATGAATCGGGGAAGGACACGGCAATTGCAGCCAGAGGGACCTCATGAGAGCCGTGAGACCTTGTGACAGGGAATTGGTACAGCACAGCACACTAACGAACGATAGCTCCTCCAATTAATTACCTAGCAAATAATTAATTCTGGAACAAAACTAAACAGCAACTAAACAACAATTTTCCTGCGCTTCCCTGTGCCTGATCGTCATCTCCAAACATGCCTGTAATTGGCTTAGTCCACCTCCGCTTAGACTTGCCCAAACTTGATCACATTGTGGAGGGTGACATTGAGCCACAGGCTAGGCCATCCCATTTTGTCCTGTCCGTCATCAGGATAAAGATATCCCTGGCAATTCCAAGCGGAGAAGCCCAATTGCCGACTCGTAGTCCCTCAATTGACTCGCGTATCCAAGCCCTCGGAGAGTCCTTCTAGAATACTTACAACACCAAGAGCGCCAGGGTCAGGTATACCACCCTCCTCATCAAACCGATCCTGTCCAACATAACTAGCCCGCCCTAAAAACGCTGCCATCTGCCGTGTGCTCTCAGCGCCTTTGCGCGCTTCTGCCAAAGCACCCTTTAGCGAGCCATCTAACGTATAGTTCTTGACAAAAGGGATAAGGGCGTCCATTAGTGTTCGGTGACCGATACGCGCTGGTGTATATCTGCATAGTTCATCTAAACCGCTCTGAAGGGCTTCCTGTATCAATTCGGAGACTCCAAGCGATGGTGAGTCGACAGTCAACTTGTAAAGACGGTTCGCTACGGCGTTGAGGAAGATGGCGTAGATGGCGCCTGATGTACCGCCCATGCTTCGCTCCGCGGTTGTCGCTGTTCTCCTGAAGATTTGACCGATGTCAATAGAGGCTGTATTGTCGTTCTGGAACTCCTTTAGTAGACCTGGATGAGACGAAAGTTAACAAGATGTATCTCCAGTGGAAGTTGATGGATATGTACCAGTGACTCCTTTCAGAAGTGTCTCTCCGCAGTCACCATCACCAGCAAGTGTGTCGTATTCCGTGATTCTGGGCTCGTCTCTTGCTGTCGTTCGAAAAACAGACTCAATGAGGATTTTGACGAGAGATGTTGGTACTGTCCAATGATTAGTTTCTGCCGAAAGCGTATTGCCACGATTGACTTACCCTTGACGCCAGTCTTTCGGTCAATCACGTTTGGGGGCATGACTGTTGTCTCCCGGTTGGTTACAGACTCGGCATCTGTCGCCCATCCATGGATGGAACGTGGCCAAGACGGTGCTGTGGTAGGAGCATCAAGAAGCTTCATCAACTCATCATCAAGCGACAGAAGAGTAACCGAGAAACCTGGTCCGTCAAGTGAAGTCACAAAAGTGCCAATAAGACTCCTTTCTATTCTGACATCCTTCTCAACCAACTGCTTCACCACTTCGTCCGCAACAACACCCAGCTCGAGAACACTCAGCCCACCGAGATTGTTGACCATCAAAGCAACGCGCTGACCCTTCTTAGGTTGCCACATGTGCTCCTTAGGCCTGAACATCATATCCAAAGTCTTCTTGACAGTAGTCTCAAGGCTGGAGATCTCTTCGCGCTTAACGCCCGGTTCGTTGTGGATTCCCATTCCAAACTCGAGTTGATCGAGGGGAAGACCTTCTTGCTTCGTTCGACCGGGGACGCTACATCGATCAAGACTGGCGGCGACGGTGGCCATTTGCGAGGCAGCTTTTCTTGCTACGGTGACGACTTGATCGAGGGATGCCCTATACAGAAGCTATAAGTCTTTGCAGTTGGATCACGAATTGGAATGCTCTTACCCCTGAGCTGCTTTGGCCCCAGCGATCTTGTGACAGAATACAGTCCCAGCTAAACCTCGCTGACCGACAAGCGAATTGCCTTGAACTGATACATCATCTCCAACAATAACCATCTCTACTATCTGTCCTTCAGCCTTTGCCTTCTCGGCCGCTAGACCAAAGTTGAGTTTGTCGCCGGTGTAGTTCTTGACGATCATCAAGGATCTGTACACACGTCAGTTAACAGTCAATTCTGCGAATATGGAAACAAACCCTTTTGACGACTTGACAGTCTGCAACCCCGTAAGGATCTGCGAGGTAGACGGAGAGGCGAAGATTTCGCCTGCGATAATGACATCCAATGCGCCCTCGCCCAAGTAACCGGCATGGGCAGGCTCGTGGCCAGAACCGCCGCCGGAGATCAGAATGACTTTATCATTGTTCTTGTCGTTTCTGTAAAGGACTGATTTCTTGTGATTAGATCGCCCTCTATCTTCAGTTAGAGGTGGTAGCTTTACCTTTTTCTGAAGCGATCAGACTGAGTGATGGATCATGAAGAATGCAACTCCGTAAATTTCGTTCAATGGAGTTTGGGACACCGTGGATGAAGCTCTTTCCTATCGCAGCTTATCAGTAACGACAAGATAGGTACTGTTTCACAAGGGCACGTACCCAGCGTCATGGTTGTATCTTTGTTTGCCTTGATTTGAGTAAGATGTATATTGGTCAAGGGCTTTTGTGCGTCTTTTGTATTTTTCTTCGTTTTGTCCTCATCGTGTGACTCTTCCTGTACGATACCAAATTTGACAATCGATCCCATGCTCGACAGCATTCTCCTAGTCGCAACATGGCGAACCTCTCCTCGCCAGCATCCGATTAAGGAAGTGTATGCCTTCATGTTGAGTGAAAGTCCTGCGTAGCGGAGTTTCTGTATTCATCTTAGTGTCGTCTCTTGATCCTGGGCGGTCACCCTCAGATTGTGGAGATGGGGAAAACGTCAGGTGGGTGTGACTCCAATTTCTGCAACCCGGTCTGGTAAGTCGAAGCGGACTCTAAGACGGCATGTATCTTAATTGCCCGATTGAGCATTTGTTCGAGTCGAAACATCTTTTTGTTTGTCTTTGTCTATTTTGATGCAATGTCTTTAACAAACACGAGGAAGAAACTTTCTAGAATATTAGACTAATCTAGCGCTCTCCGTCGCTTGAGAATGCCCTCAGACGACACAGAACAGTACCATAGTAGCGAATGTCAATACAATTCTTGTCTTCCATAACCTAACCTACCCCCAAATCAAAGACAATTGCCGTACCTTTCCGCCGTCTCCTGCCCAAAACCCCTCGTCATGCATATCATAGGCGACGCTACGGCTATAGTCCACCCTGAGCGAAAAATCAAGGCAATTAGACGCCTTCTCATCCCTGAAATCGGTTGCCTAAATTCGCCGAACTTCCCCACAGCGCTTGCAGATGCCCTCTACGTTCTCATCGTCTCAACCCCAGACAACGCTACAATGAGGGAGAGTTGCAGTGGACTCCCCACGGGGAAAATCGCACCCAGGACCTTGGAACGAACCTTGTTTTCGCGCGAGTCAATCGAACGGATCTAACAAAAATAACGGAAGAGATGTTGTCAATCATCATCGCGGTATATATATCAACATGAATTCGCCCCATCTTTATTTTTATTATCTTGGTGTTTTGTGTGTCTGATAGCATTATCAGCAACAACTACAGAAGCTGTTGAATAGCTTCAATTACCTCTTCTTCCATTCTCTTTCGGTTTCAACTCCACCAAGATGACGATCCTTGTTGGAAAGCCCCTGGACTGGGCCATCACAGCAACTGCTGGCTCAGGTTTCCTCCTATTCGGTTATGATCAGGGTGTTATGTCAGGGCTCCTGACAGGAACTGCTTTCACCAATACCTTTCCTGAAATCGACACCACCAGTGGCGGCAATGGTAGTTCCTCTCTGCAGGGCACCGTGGTCGCCATCTACGAGATTGGATGTTTCTTCGGTGCCATCTTCTGTCTTGTATTTGGTGAATACTTCGGACGCCGAAAGTGTATCATGATGGGCTGTGTTGTTCTTAGCATTGGAGCTGCTCTCCAGGCTTCTGCTTTCGGAATCCCTCAGATGATCGTCGGTCGTATTGTTGCAGGTTTAGGAAACGGCATGAACACCAGTACTATTCGTGAGTTTAACCATTCCACAGGAAAGTCCCCAACTAACAATGCCTAGCTGTTTGGCACTCTGAACTTATGAAAGCCAACAACCGTGGAAAGGGTCTTGCCATTGAACTCGCCATCAACATCTTTGGTGTGATGCTCTCATACTGGGTCGACTACGGCATGTCCTTCGTGAGCAACGACGCCCAATTCCGCTTCCCGCTCGCCTTCCAGATCTTCTTTGCCATTCTGACTTTCATCGGTATCATCCTCCTGCCCGAGTCACCCCGTTGGCTCATCAACCACGACCACCACGACGAGGCCCGCGAAGTGCTCTGGGCTGTGCGACAGGACGCCAAGTCTATTTCCAAGGAGGACGAGTCTGTTAGCCGTGCTATTGCTGAGATTCAGCATGCTATTAACGAGGAGCGTGCGGCTGCGCAGACGAGCAGTTTCAAGGCTATGTGGAAAAATGGAGAGCAGAAGTTCTTGTACCGAACGATGCTGGGTATTGGTGGACAGTTCATGCAGCAGGTAAGATACGTCGAGGCGACTTATCGAAGAGTTTGTGGCTAATATCTGCTCCTTGTAGCTTTCTGGTATCAACCTGATCACCTACGTAAGTGTTGCCTCCACCAAGGAAAGACAACTCAAGTTCAGTCACTAACATCAATCCTAGTACGCCCCTGTCATCTTCCAGGAATCCGTCGGTATTTCGCACAATCTAAGTCTGCTACTGGCCGGTTTCAACGGTGTCGCATACTTCTTCTCTTCCCTGATTCCTATCTGGATCATTGACCGTCTCGGTCGCCGCAAGTTGATGATGTTCGCCGCAGCCGGACAGGCAGTCTGCATGGCTGTCCTAGCAGGAACCGTCTCGACTGGACAACCAGGCCCTGGAATTGTTGCAATCGTCATGCTTTTCCTCTTCAGTAAGTCCTCCCATACGGAAGAAACAAGTAGATTACATGACTAACGTATTCGCAGACTTCTTCTTTGCTGTCGGATTACTCGCTATCCCCTGGTTGCGTAAGTAAAAACCTCGATCTTGATGTCATACAAGACTAACAACATCTCAGTGCCTGCCGAATACGCCCCCTTGGCCATCCGAACCCGCGCCGCTGCCCTCGCTACAGCCTCCAACTGGATCTTCACCTTCCTTGTCGTCGAAATCACACCTGTATCCATCTCGAGCATCGGCTGGAAGACTTACGTCTACTTCTGTATCTTCAACGCCTGTTTCGTTCCTCTCATTTACTTCTTCTACCCCGAGACCCGACTTCTGTCCCTCGAGCAGATCGACAAGCTCTTCACTGGCTCAAAGGTTCTTCTTCACTGGGATCACAGCATGGGCGTTCCTGGAGAGGCTTCTGAGAAGAGCTCTGGTAGTGAGACGGGCAAGGTTGTGCATGATGAGAAGTCCGAGGCGGAGGTACATATGCGTGAGTAGATTAGAGAGGTCGGTGCTGTTAGTAAGGATTGGATTCACAAGTCACTTCTAGTTCAAGGATCTTAAATACGTTTCAATTTATGTTCATTACAGTTTGCCCTGCGTTTAGTATGTACAAAGTATTATCCCAACCTTGCCCAAAGCGCCGGACCGTAGCTGGAGGTGATGGCCCCTTCACGGTACCAGAAGAATTGGTCGCTAAGAACATAACGGACGAAATAATTTAGTCACTTTATGCCAGTATATACCGGCACTTAGGCTACTTTATTACGATGACCTAAGCCTTAGAGGATAACTCTTCTGTTACCTACCTGGCTCCCTAGTGTTCGCTGGATTATCCGTTACTCACTTCCAATCAAACCAATGGCTCTTCCTCCTCTCAGGTTCCTGCTTCTTCTTCCACTCCGTTTCCTCCTGCGCCATCCAAGCCTGCATCCTCATACACTTCTCCTCCATCTGCGCATCCGTCAAGAACCCCCTTCCACCATCCTCAGCAGTATCCTTGTCCTTCGAACCCTCATACGAACCCTTCGTCACACCCAGCGTGTCGCATAATCCTTCTGACTTCTCCATCAACCATGTACCATGTCGAAGACCATCGCGCCAATGTGCGGGTAGGGTCTTGTATCCAAGAAGGGCCCCTAGGAGGGCACCAGCAAAGCAAGCGTTGGTATCTGCGTCGCCGCCTTCCATGGTCAGGTCGGTGATAAGCTTTTCGAAGATGGCATGTTGTGAAGATAGGTTGCTTGAAGACTTAAGTTGGCGTAGTGCGAGGCGAAGAAGAAGGATGCCGGACCCAAAAGTCTTGTAGACATAGCCGGTCTTGTAACTCTCATCCAGCTTGAGGTCTGCTAGAGTTTGTGCTGTAGCATGTTGCTTGAACTCAGCAATATCTAAGCGCGGTTCGTCCTTCCTGTCGGGATTTTGGAGTTCCTTTTCTCGAAGCTCGCCGTACCATGCCAGGCCAGTCTCAATCAACTCATCGACATGTTGCTCCTCGTATATCTCGCCCAGGACAAGGCCCCTAACAAGAGCAGTGCCGATCGCGCAAGAAACCACACATCTCGGATCGACGTGAGTAACCACAGAAAAGTCGGCAGCAATCTGAAAGGTTTCCTCAACCGATTTGCTCAGGCACATCAATCCCAAAGGATGTGTCCTCATCAAACTCCCATTAGGCGCAGCATTGTAATTACCTGTAACCCAGAACTTTCGCGCTGTCCCTTCAGGATCATCCAGGTAGGATTTGCTTCTGACAATACCCCCAACAGTGCGTCCCAGACCCAGAGGAAGGGTATCAAGAGCTCTCAGTCCCATACGCACCCAAACCGAAAGCCTGGAGGCAAAGTCTTGAGGATCGAGCTTCGCCCCATCGTTGTGGAGGTACGAAAGGAGTATCAATACAGCATGATCTGTATCATCCGTCCACTCTCCTGGACGATGGAAATTCCTGTGATGGTCGCGACGAAACGGCGTGGCTTTCTCAGCAGGGAGTAGAGTAAAGGTGCGATCAGGGTAGGCCTTTGCTGAGAGTTCGGCGGAGAGAAACTCGGTGTAGAGGCCGATTGCGTCTCCTAGGGCTGAACCGAAGACGGTGCCAATGATACGGTCTTGGAGATGGGAAGATTCTAGGGCTTTGAGGGCATTTTGCGATAGAGATATTGAAGTCATTGTCGCGAATGTAAGTGGAATCTATTGCATGAGACCAGAAATAAGGGAGAGTGGTGTTGGTTTATATGGGCGTTCAGCTGAGGCAGCCAAATTAATGAAACAACCTCACAAGGCACCCACGACTGGACTTGGACTAAGGGTGGTCGAAGCTGAAGCTAGGGCGGTGGCAGTGAGAACGCCACAATACATGAGAAATGAGAACCATGGCAGAGACTAGAGTTTATTTAATTGAAGGTTGTGTGTTCATGGTAGCTGGGTTTTAAGAAACAGACCATCGGTCCCATTACATCTTTTTGCAGAGATGTTGTCCCTTAGGTATCTTGGATGAGCTCTAGGGTGACAAAAGTAATTGGCCTAAGAGCCGGCCTAATCCTGCTCAAAGTATTTCGTCTTTTAGGCTCCCAGCGGTAATGCCTTTGAGTTGAAGGCCTCTGAAGTCACGATACGAAGGACGAGACGAATCAAATAGTCAGATGTGACGGCAGCAAGCTGTGTCTTAGCAATAGCCGACATGGGTCCTCTGCTACCACCACAGGTGCTGTGTTCTAAATGTAGAAGGCATGGATTGGAATCGAGCTTAGGTATGAATTGAACTCTATGTTGCATTGTCTCTTTAACATGTATATGCAGTCATGGAGGCACATCAACTCCAGACATTCATCAAATCCCCCCTCACGCTGCCTCTGTTCTGCGGACATGCCCCCTCCACCTCATCTCGTTCCAGATCCTTCCTCCTTGGGGCGTCATCGCGGGTTCTTAATCGTAGTCTTGATACACGAAGAGACTGCTTCCCTTACGCTTGATGAAAGCCGTCTCGTCTAGGTGGTAGTAGTTGCCTCTCCAGCTCTCCTGCGTAATCAAGTGCTGGGACAGACCACCAGGTGGGTATGCGATTTCCTGCAGATGGACAGATATCACTGAGGTTGATGTGCCGGTCTTTCCTCGCAAGCACGTCTCTTACATTCCGAACAATGATACCGTCATAATCCGCTCTTTATCGTCTGGTGTGTACGCGTCTGATGACAGGCCTTGGTGAAAGTTGCTCAGATAGTGCAAGAGCTGCTGCGTCATTGGTCGTTTGCGAGCAGACAAGTGGCAGGTGGTTCAGACCATCCAGCGCGCTTCCCTCTCGATGGGGCTCCGGTCGTAACATTAGACAGCCGCGCCTAGTGAAAGGTGTTATACCATCGCCTCTTGTTGGTGCTTTCGTCTAAGGTGTATATCTAGAGGTCAGTATCTTTGAGTTTAGTATCAATAGAAAGGAGTCCTTCAAGTGACCCTTTGTTGGTGGGGTTTTCCTGTAAGTGTTGGCCATCCTGTGTGCTCTCCCGATAAAGGTAAGGTATCGAGGGTAGGTGCGATACCCCTGGGGTTCTATCCTCGTTTATTTGTTCGCGTCGTTCGTTCAACATCGCCTGCCTAAGTTAGTCTCCAAGATCTGCTCTTTCCGCAAACTCGTCGTCGTACTTACCTCAGTACTCTTGTCGAAATCGTTTGGTCCTTAGTATTCAGGAGCGAAAATGCCCGTGGGACATCTATAAGAACACCGTCCGCCCCCCTCGTCTCCGTCTTCTTTTTCTTTCCTCTTCATACACAAGGTAATAGCCGCTGCCTGCGGTCCAATATAGGGAGTTTCAGCGGTCAAGTTATGGGTAGCAGGCGGCTGCGTCTTCTTCTGGGACCCTTTGCGCTAACCCCCCAGAGAGGCGTAGTGGTGCTCAGTCACCCGGCACAATTTTTGATTTTGTTCATCGTGTCCCTGGTATTACACTACCTCCAGGTGATGCACACTCTATCTTTTTCATTGCATTCACCGGCTTGCCAGTGGTGTGAAGAAGAAGAAATACTTACCTTTGTCCTTTATGTAGTGACTTCTGTGGAGATGCTGAGCCATCTTGGGTTGGGCTAGTAGAGCTGTTTGTGTGATGGAGATGCATGTTGGAGGATGAGGATGGGAAGTTCTGTCAGCCCTCAGGCGAGGGCATCGCATTATATATACGCCCAATAAAACAAACTTCGCTGTGACCGAACTCTTTTGGGTACCTTTGCCACTTGTGCATCAGTACAACTCTGATTCTGTTATACTTTTTCCCTCGCAGAGGTTGTTCGTTTCCAACCTTTCCGTGCGTGCATTGCTGTGTCTAGGTTTGATGGCGCCGCTTTGGCAATTCTTCAATGCGAAGCAAAATTCGGGCTGCTAGGTGGGTGTCAGAAGAACCATCGTTTAAGAATTAGGCTGCAGAAATAGTAGCATAAGGTGACCAAAGTATTTCGTGTCTTATGCTCTCGGCGGCCAATTCTCCTGATACCCTGGCGGCTGCCCATCTTTGGTGAGGCCCATTGCGTCTGCCATGCATTGGCTGTCATCTAGATAGTCTCCCTACGATGGAAATATGGCGTAACTGGGCATAAGATACTCGTTCATCCTGCCTTGATAGTGGTCTGTCTCTGTTCACATAAGCTCGGATGGCAGGCGAAGTAGGCAAGGCGAAGGGACGTAGGCTCCTACTGTCACGCAGTCACAAATACGCTGACCTTGAGGCCGCTGTCATGATACAAACTCCAAGCTCCAATTATGTAGTCTATTTCATTCAACTATGCAGACGCGCAATGTCCTCCGTCAACCCTCAAGTCCGTACCGTGAACAAATGAAGCACCCTCGGACAACAAAAACACAGCGGGCGCCTTGAAGTCCTCGGGCGCACCCAGACGTCCCAGCAGGGCACCAGCCATCCACGTCTTCTCGACCTCGGGGTTCTCTTGGAGCAGTTGGTCGGTCATGGCGGTTCGGATGTAGCCGGGAGACAGAGTGTTGACTCGGATGCCGTATTGACCCCATTCTTGAGCGACCGATCGACACATTTGTTGAACTGCGGCTTTGCTGGAGTTGTATGCGGTGCAGGAGAGACCCTGGAATCTGTTAACTTCGTTGGATGGATAGAAATGGTCAATGAACTTACTCTGTTGGCAATGTTGCCGGACATGCTTCCAATGATCACAATGCTACCGGGGCTGTTTTTCTCTCGCAGTATTCTCGCAGCATACTTGCAAGTGTTGAAGACACCAGTAACATTGACTCGCAGGATGCGGTCAAAGTCGGCAGCGGGATAGTCAAGAGCAGCGATCTGCTGCTGGATACCAGCACAAGCAATGGTTCCCCAGAAAGGAGCACCGAACTTGTCAGCCTCGGCTGAGATCTCCTTCATCGCTGTCTCAACAGATTGCTCATCTGTGACATCGCATTTTCGGTACGATACTGAAGCTTTGTTGGCTGTGGCGATCTTGTTGAGCTGCGCCCATTCTGCTTGCGATGGCTCCTCGAGAATGTCGAGACAAGCTACGCTACCGCCGGCTTCGACGACTGCGATGGCAAGAGTAATACCTAGACCACGCGCTCCGCCTGTGATGGCGACGGTCTTGTTCTCCAGTGAGAATAGCTTGTAGGTTGATGCTTTTGAGGCGGGTGTCTCTTGAGTTTCGGGCACGTTGGCCGGGAGCTCGATGTCTGAGACGATAGCGGGAGCCATTGTGAAGAGGTTGCTAAGTTATTGGAAAGACTGTGGAAAGTAGTTGAAGCTGATGAGAAAAAGAAATGTTGGAAAGACTTGTCAGGTTATACGGTTGTCTAGAGTATCCATTTCTGGAGGAATCGGAGCTGGACTGGATCCTATTAGTTGGAGAATTTCCATGGTAGTATTCGAAGGAAGTTCTATGCGACGGATGATGTGTTGAAGTCGGATTCGAGGGTCTCGTCTGCAGGAATCGCATGAGGTTATTGCAGCCGGGGGTTGTCACATTGCCATCGTGGGGGTATGTTTGAAGCAGATTGAGAGGGTCTAGAAGGGGACAAGAAGAATTGGGTAATTTGGTGATCAGACACAAACTAGAGGACTTGTACTACCACTTCTAGCGACTCAATTGCCTACGTTATTTTGGTCGCTTTTCAGTTACACAAGACATGACATTTTTCTTCCCGTCTATCATTAATCCCAATCATCTGCCGACACAGGGAGTAACATCTGCGGATCTAAGCTTTCCCCACAGAGTGGCACCTCGATCATTCCCTCTTGTGTCTTTCCAGTGGCAGTTCTAAGCGCTCGTTATGGATCTCGACTCTAACCTCAACAGGCAAAGCCGTAGCTCGATGCCTCCAACTTCCAAATACAGAAGCCCTGCAGCGAGACACCAAGACCATCGAATTCCCCAGACAAATCCAACCGACGTTTCAATGACAATTACCCAGAACCCCACGGCGCTTTCCCTTACCGTGTTGGGACTCCCAGAGGGTCGCAGCAGAACATCATCAACGTTATGAGAAAGAACACGCGCAAAAGATGCTTTTTAGAAATGCCTATATCTCGAGCAATGCTGTCGATGTTACTCTCACTCGACTTATCATCTCTCTGTCTAAGAACACCACAAGCTCGAGTTTAAGATGGCGCCCAGTGCAATCTCCCCAGTGACACAGGAGCCAACGGCTCTCTCCAACGTTGTCAAGTTGATCAAGAACGATGATGCCGAGACGATTGACCTCGCTCTGCGACAGTTTCGTTGCTTGATCGCCGACCTTTGCCAGCAATTCTCGGGTGGACATCCTGGGTAAGTTCTGCTCTATCCAAACATGAGAGTATACCAAGTACTAACTAGTTGCTAGAGGTGCTATGGGAATGGCGGCCATTGGCCTCGCACTCTGGAAATACGTTATGCAGTACTCTCCAAACGACCCAGACTACTTCAACCGCGATCGTTTCGTCCTCTCCAACGGCCATACCTGTCTTTTCCAGTATACATTCCTTCATCTCACCGGCTACAAGGCCATGACCTTTGACCACCTCAAGTCGTATCACTCTTCCAACTACGACTCATTGGCGCCAGGACATCCTGAAATTGAGCATGAGGGAATCGAGGTCACGACTGGTCCTCTGGGCCAGGGCATTGCCAATGCTGTTGGTCTTGCCATGGCTACCAAGAACCTCGCTGCCACTTACAACAAGCCTGGTTACGACCTTATCAACAACATGACTTATTGCATGATCGGAGACGCCTGTTTGCAAGAAGGTGTGGCTCTTGAAGCTATTCAACTTGCTGGCCACTGGAAGCTCAACAACCTTGTGGTCATGTACGATAACAACCAGATTACATGCGACGGTAGCGTCGATCTCTGCAACACCGAGGACGTCAATGCTAAGATGCGCGCTTGTGGCTGGGATGTAATTGAGGTCGAGGATGGTTGCTACGATGTTGAGGGCATCGTCAAGGCTCTGCTTAAAGCCAAGTCGAGCACCGACAAGCCCACATTCATCAACATCCACACCATCATCGGCGTTGGCAGCAAAGTCGCTGGCGATGCTAAAGCCCACGGTGCTGCCTTCAGTCCTGACGGTGTCAAGGCCGTCAAGGAGAGCTTTGGCATGGATCCTGAGAAGCACTATGTCGTCTCTGATGAGGTCTACAACTTCTTCCGTGACCGTAAGACCCGCGGCGATCGTCTCGTTGAAGATTGGAAGAGTCTTGTCGACGCTTACGGGAAAGAGCACCCTGAGCTACATGAGGAATTCGTCAAGCGAGTCGAGGGTCGCTTTACCGAAGACTGGCGAAGCATCATTCCTGCCAAGGAGGACTTGCCTACAACTCCTACACCTTCCCGAAAGTCTGCGGGTATTGTCTGCAACCGTCTGGCTGCTAAGATCAAGAACTTCATGGTTGGCACAGCTGATCTGTCACCCTCTGTCAACATGATCTGGAAGGATAAGGTTGACTTCCAGAATGTAAGTATTGTCTGCAAGGCCAGAGTTCGCCATTGCTAACACAGTCACAGCCCGATCTCAAGACCACTTGTGGTATCAATGGCGACTACTCCGGTCGCTACATCCACTGGGGAATCCGCGAACACGCCATGGCTTCCATCTCGAACGGTCTCGCCGCCTACGGCAAGGGCACCATCCTCCCCGTCACCTCCAGCTTCTTCATGTTTTACATCTACGCCGCCCCTGGTGTCCGCATGGGCGCTCTCCAGAACCTCCAAGCCATCCACATCGCCACCCACGACTCGATTGGTACTGGTGAAGATGGTCCTACTCATCAACCTGTCGCTCTTGCTGCCCTCTACCGCTCTATGCCCAACATCCTTTACATCCGACCCTGCGACACCGAAGAGACGGCCGGCGCCTTCATTACCGCCCTCGAGGCCAAGGATACTCCCTCCATCATCTCACTCTCCCGACAGAACCTCGAACAATATCCTCAGTACTCGAGTCGCGAAGGCGCCCAAAAGGGTGCCTATGTCTTCATCGAGGAAGAGAACGCAGACGTCACCCTCATCGGTGTTGGTGCTGAAATGGTGTTCGCTGTCAAGACTCGCGATGTCCTTAAGGAGAAGTTCGGTATCAAGGCCCGTGTCGTGTCCTTCCCTTGCCAACGTCTCTTCAACTCCCAGCCCATTGAGTATAAGCGTCAAGTTCTCCAATACCGTTCGAATGCTCCCCGCGTCGTTATTGAAGCCTATGCCGTCAATGGCTGGGAGAGATACGCCGACGCCGGTTACTCCATGTCGACATTCGGCAAGTCTCTACCTGGAAAGGATGCATACAAGTACTTCGGTTTTGATGAGAACGTTATCGCTCCTGAGGTTGCTAAGCTTGTGGAAGAGGTTAAGAAGGAGGGTATCGAGAGTCTGCGCGGCGAGTTCAGGGATCTCAACAATGTAACACATGAACATTAAGGGATGGCTCAACGGGTAAAACAACATAGCATAGGTCTTGGAGTTAACATTTGATGATTGGGATGACATGATAATAGTAGTTTCGTAAAATGAAAGTTTGCTTTGTCTATACTAGCCCAGTGTCGAGATCATTGTTCTTCTGGTGACGTTCTATCCTTCACGTAGCACCTCCAATATCTTTGTGCCAGTCCTGATCTGGGCTTCTTTCTCTCAAACTTCTCTAACGCCCACAATATGCTTCTGATTTAATAATACAGGGTATCATTCCCTAAATGCAAAGTTCCATCAACCCAATTCCAAGCTATATCGGCAAATCCTTATCGTGTTGTCAACTTGCGCTCCAGATAACAATCCCTAAAGATCAAGACGGTAGTCCAAATAGTATAGAAGTGTCACCAGAGCCCCAGCTCTGCCGCAGCTTTACCCTTAGCTGCGCAATGTTTCTTCTTTTTGTAGATCGACCGGGAACAGTGTTTCCGTCGAGTTCACTAGCCTTTCTCTTGCCGCATGCTTCTCAATTCGACGTTTGTCTTCCTTGTGGACGAACGATGATATCGGAAGGCGGCAGCGATCGCATACCCTCAGCCACAAACTCGCTGATAGATTCAAGAAGACCGCCGTTGAGACCCCCAGGCCAGGCCGCCAATGACTCCTGAACTCGAGTCATTGCGGCCTCGACACCTCCAGCCACGGTGCCGACGCCGTTCTCAACGGCACGAGTGGATGCTCGAAGGGCTTGCTGCGCAGTCTGTACGCTTGGAAGCATCCGAAAGAGGGAGGCACGGGGAGGCGATTCGTATTCTTCTGACTCAAAGGGGCCAATCGGGATATTGTAATCAGTCAAGATTTGATGGCGACGGTGGTACTGTTTGTTTGCTTCGTAATAGGCCTGCTCGGGGTCCTCGTTAGAGACATCGTCCACATCTTTATCGTCAAAGTGGAAGTCTTCCGACTTTGACGAGTTGGTTTTGAACAGAGGCCTGCGCTGGCGTGTACGTGAAGCCTGAGATACAGCTGAGAAGTCAGCTGCCTCATCGACCATCTGCTGCCCAACAAATACAGCCTCATCGTCGCTGTCTGGGACTTCCTCTTCATCTTTAAGGGGGACATCCTTCAGCTCGGAATCATTCAAAGTCTGTTCCTCACTGCTTGTAGGGATCAAACTTTGTGTTGTATTGGTGTCCAGCCCCAAGTCCGAGGACTTGGTCTCGCTGGAACGCTTCCGTTTGCTGCCATCCATTTTGCCTTCCCTCTCTCGGACAAACCGATTGCTTCCGATATGATGTTGCATAGTAACCGAGGAGGGAATGGCCAACGGATGATCTGGTGGAGGCAACAACTTGGTGATGGCGATAGTGTGTTTGCTGGAAGCCTAGGGGGGATAAATGGTTGGGTTTGTGTATTACTTGTGAGTAGGGGGAGGAAAGATGATGAAAATGTTTGGTATGGACAAGACGGAAGGTGGTGGGATGGAAAGGCTTGCAGTGATCTGACAGTCCGGGAGTGAAATAAAAGCATTCATCTTAAAAGTGAATCAGTACATTGCGTGAATAAAGTTGACTACTTCAGCTATTCAATGCGCGCACATTTACCTTTCGTTTGCTCTACGAAGCTTTTCAAAGCTTTCCCTCCTATTCTTTCAATTACCAGGTTAAAGAATATAATTCGTATTGTTCTTCAGGCGGAGATGATCGCCTTTTGATGACCCTATCCAGGACCTTTTCCAACACTCTCTTTGAGCGACCTCCCTCTCATCACAGGCTCTTCTACATGACCATTATACTTTATCTTCTTGAATAGACCATCCTAAAGAAAGTATCTTTAAATTCTCTGGCCGTTTCCCAATATGGGTTGCGAGTCTGCTGGTCGCGAGAAATAGCCTTGACAGCGACCAAGTCCCGCCTTCCTTCAATAACATCGGCTTAAACACAAACTAAGCTGCCTTAACTGATGATGCATCTTGGGTTTCTCTTTCCCTTAAATCTGTCCTTGTCCAATCTCCGGTCTTGGTCCATCTTTAGGATGCCAGATTTCCGGCGTCACTTGCAATGAATGCTCGAAAGTATATATACACTCTAGTGTATACAACTAAGTGAACAGTAATTTCCTATCAGACGTAATCTTTACTTGCGGAAAGCATCTGTAAGCTGGGACTCCACTAGAGTTTAATGCATAATTGAATCTTAGTTTTCGACATTTTCAATATTCTCTCGTCTTTTCTGAACTTATCCATTCTCTTTCCATCCAAGCATCGTCGCCCATATCGTGAGACCATCCTATTTGCTACCATACGCTACCGTAATATCAATACTCATACTGGTTTAGATATTCTAGGAGCTTTTCTGTTAGCAAGATGAGCACCTCCGGTCAACCTAGCAGTTCCAACACAGCTCAACAGACGTTTTGCGAAGTGTGTCAACATTCTTCCGAGTGCGAGTTCCGCAAATACTTTAACAGAGTGCAGAGCTCCAATGAAGATTGGCAACAAGAAGCCAAGTCCGACAGGAGTCGGTACGATGTTCCCGAGAAACAAAGTGAGATGCGTCGCCTCCGCCGTCTGGCGCTGGAAAACGAAATCTTGGACCGCGCTCGTCCGCAGCGCATGGCTATGATGACAGCCGAGGAGCGAGAGATCCAAAGCAGAAACTTCGCACACGTCGAGGAATGCCGTCGAATCCGAGAAACGCTCATACTGGACCACATCGGCCGGTTTCCCGTCACCAGACCAGACTTTTTCTCCAAGAGGACACCATATCGACTATGGTTTGATCGCATGAATACCAGCGTGAGGATAGGGGTCTATAAACCCCATGCCGTACAGAATTCAAGATATTATTTGCGGCATAGACCTGGTACCTATATTTTCAAACTTCGTTCTGACATGGGAAGCGGCCTTCACACTTTCATGGGAGCCGCTGGATGTGTCACGATCGGAGATTTCGAGTACATGGGCCAGGTTCCTCGACATGAAAGCGTGTATGAGCTCCGGTTCAAGGCTATGCTCGGTGACGTGGTGAGACTGTTCATCGGCGCATTGCGAGAGCTACATACATTATCTGATCCAGATCAGAAGCCCGAGCCCCAGGGCCCCGATCCTGCCAAGATGCGATCCACTGAGGGTTACACGAAAGTCTGGGAACTCTGGAAGGACTTTTCGAACCGCTCGGAGGGGGCATGGCCGACTTCAAATCTGCGGTTTAAGTTCAAAACCTGTCCTATTGTACTGGAGCTTGGTTGGCTTATGAACTTGCTCCCATGTTGGCGTTCCGGAAACGGTGAGCAACATCCTCTGGAAGAGCTTATGGTCAGTGCCACGGGTACCAGTCTTTCTGAGCTTTCAACGCGCTGGGAGGCGAAAGAACGAGCAGCGGCTTTGAATATGTTGAAGTCAGGGGACCCTGACCTCATGATTTATATACCTACGCCTGACATTGAGGTAAGTGATCGAAATGGCAACAAGGATAGTCATCTCGGAGTGCCACTTGCATTATTTTATATATTGTTTGATTATACATTTTTATTAGCACCTACTATAGTCATAGTTGTCGTTGTTTTTGTCTGGCTTGGGTTTGTTTGAAGCGCTTGTCGTTATATCGTGGTCCACGGACTATATTTAATCCGGTCGGAATAATGGAGCTAATAATTTCCTCAGGACATTCACAACTTCTATAGACAAGCACGATTCGATAGCGACCCTCTCAACCCGAAGTTCAAATTTTATTTGGCGGAACTCGAGAGACCACCAGTGACGGCACAATCGAACTCGACTCTTTAGGAAATCCTGGCCCATCATCGTCTTGAGAGCACCGACCGAACTTTCGAGATCCCGCTCTGGTTTTTTGCTTGCACCGGCTAGCGTTCGACCAATTGGCACGACCTCGATCAATCTAGTACTCGTTCTAGGAACTTGACTGTTTTCCTGTACTAAAATTCTATCGGCACCGACCACGAGACGAATTGGCTCCTGTTCGAACGTACCCCACGACCCTCTCGATCTTTGCTTTAATTGCCGCGATATACCCTACAATGGCTTCAATGTTCTCTCTCCGCGGGCTTTTCAGCCGTCAAGCTGCTCCCGCTGCGCCCACAACTCGTCTCTTCTCCACGACGACAAACATGCTCGCCCGCACACCTCCCAAGCCCGCCGCGAAGAAGCCCGCAGCGGCAGTTCCCCGCAAGAAGCATGT
The DNA here is from genome assembly GCA_030772735.1 of Fusarium sp. MBC 181. Lineage (NCBI taxonomy): Eukaryota > Fungi > Ascomycota > Sordariomycetes > Hypocreales > Nectriaceae > Fusarium > Fusarium sp. MBC 181. The sequence goes on along the minus strand of JAPHDB010000209.1, from coordinate 36,582 downwards.
GCAGGCCAAATCCGAAAACTTCTACCGCATCCGCACGCTCCGCCAGAACATGTTCTCTCCTGCGCCTCCACCCCTGCGTATGGCCCGTCTCCGATACCTCCGTCACTGGACGATCCACCGTGCATGGCAGCTGTTCCGCCGACAGCAAAACCAAGCGACCGAGCGTGAGCGTCACCGTATCTACAGCGGCATGTACAATGCCTGTGAAGAGCTGCGCAAGACCGTTGGGCCTGGAAACAGAGACGAAGGTTACCTGTACCGAGTGGCTATGGAGAAGAAGGGTGTATGGGGAACTGATGCGATACCGATTGAGTACGCACGATACCAAACAGACTTCCCCGCTAAGAATGCGTGGAACCACGACTGGAAGAGGCACACCGATTAAACGGGCCTGTGTGGTCAATGTACGAATTCAAGAAATGGTATGAGGGTCAAAAAAATGTACTGTATGTATAATAGACAAACGTTAAACGCTACAACAAATTAATGTGCGTTCGGCTCTCAACGAAGAGTCGGTGGTGAACTCAGTGAAGCATTCGAATCAACATTCAAGCTCAAGATCGTCATCACTCTCATTAACTTGTCAACTCTTCCAACCATACGATAGCACCAATCTCCCTTGTCTCAAGCATGTCATTGAATCACTCTCATCCGCTCTCGCACTCGAACAAACCAGCCAGCTCTATGCTGTGTCCCAATTATTAGATGATACAGAGAGCGAAAATGCATATCCTACCCGCTTGAACTAAAATTATGCAAAATGTCAGACCTCCCTCTGCCTACACACCAACCGCCTCCGGTTTTTATATCCTCCTGGGATGCCATGTATATAGGAGCATTTTCGCTTCGCATTCCGCTTGCCAGATATTAAAATTGTCAGATCGGGAAAAAATCACAAGTCAAAACAGTCGGGCCGTAATTCAGGATCAAAAGGAAAGGGGAACGCATACGCAGGCGGAAGACAAGATGAACAGGGTCGACGTTTTGTTTGTCTTGGAGAAGGGCCCAAGTAGCGAATATTCATATTCATATTTTTTTCTTGTCTTTTGAACGGGGAACGCCTGGAGGTAAAAGCAATGGTAAAGATGCCGGCATTCGATAGGTGTGGCCGCGGTGATGTAGATGGAATCGAGTTGGGCCGAAACGCCGTGGCTATGAGTTTTGGATGTCCCTTGGCCACATTCCCGGTCTGTCTGTCTGATGACAAGACAGCATGTTAAAATATAAGAAAAGTCCTCCTCCTGGAGCGCCGAGCAATAAGTCCTCTATATCCTGTTTGATTCCCTGGTGTCCAAAATTCCTTCAATTGTGTCCAGAAATTGGAACATATGTTGATAGATAGTAAAGCCGAGGCGAATGGGTGATCGATCGCTTTGAGATCAACCGGCGCCGTTTCGTCGTCAGCATTTCGATGCGGGCAGGTATGGTCACATCCCTGTGATCCAGATGCCAAGTTCGCATGTGTATCGGAGTGCGCATGGTCTTACAGGACCACACAGCAGCCACCACCCTCACCCTTTTCGAATGTCAGCAGAGCAGCACGAGTAGCTGCCTCGAAAACATCGTCAACGCCCTCGCCGCTCAAACTGGAGCATTCCAGATATCGCTTTGCGCCAATTTCTCGTGCGATAGACTCGCCGTCATGCTCGGAGACGAATCGCAACGATTTCTTACGCATTTCCTCAATCGCAACGGGGTCTTCTCGAAGATCCTTCTTCAGACCAACAAGAATGATAGGAACACCAGTGCACAATCGTTGAGCTTCCTCAATCCACTATGCGAGCAACAAGTCAGCCTTGAATTACCTTCACTAAGCGCCGCGGGACTCATACCTTGTGCTTAACGTTGTCGAGGGAATCTGGGGTGTCGACGGAGAATCCTATCAGAATGACATGGGCTTTCGAGTATGCGAGAGGTCGTAATCGCTCGTAGTCTTCCTGGCCGGCAGTATCCCATAGAGCAAGCTGGACGGACTTGCCATCTACTCTGCAATCTGTCACATAGTTCTCGAAGACTGTAGGGATCTTATCTACAGTTAGTATTCGTCGTCGCATAACAGATTCGACCGAGACTCACATAATGCTATTACATAGTTAGTAAGTGATGACGAAGCAAAGGTTGGGGGAGCTCACTGTAGGAAAGTAACCTAGCGTAAATACGCTCAACAAACTGGTCTTGCCACAGGCACCATCACCAATAATGACCAACTTCCTGTAATTCTTCGTCAGCGATTGTTCCAATACAGGTTTCAGGAGATGTCGGGATTGGCAGGACAAAAAGAGATGTAGATTTCGGAGTGGTGGTAGTCATGTTGATGCAGGGCTGGGCAGCGCGACAATAGCACATACCTGCGGATAACGTTGCTTGGATTTGCGCTCATGATGAATCAATTATATAGGCTCGAAACAGCGTGTCGTCTCGAAAACAATGGGAAATATCGTCGGATCTGGAGTCTGCTACGGGCCCCAGATCTGGGTAATGCGTCGGGTATTCGTTTTCGTCGTCGATTGAAGATGAATGGAATTGCAGCGAGCTACAGCGATCAAGAGGGCGTCGTCGCGGTGATAAGAGCAAAAACAAGCTACGCTAGGCCAGCGGGAATTGATTGAATGCGGGAGAGAAACGATGAAGGTAATTGGAAATTCGGTTCGGCGAAGAAAGTGTCGTCAACGAGATTCAGGACCCCTTATTTTTTTCGAACGGACTTTTTGGTAAGAGGATCGTTGGATGGGTGAGCAACAAGGGACGTTCGGAGTGAGCGCGCGGACGGGACGTGGAGCGAGGAGAAAGCAAAGGCCAGGCCAAGCAGTACGTAAATACGGAGCACGGCACGGTACAATACGGTTGAGTAGTTCGGGCTGGGGTCGGGTTGTAGTGCGAGCAGGGCGTTTTTAATGGCGGTGGGACGGAGGACCAAGAGGGAACGTCAGTCAGGGCGGTCCCAAGACTCCAATGGTATGGGATGATATGGATGCTAAGGTAAGGTAGGGTAGGGTAGGGTAATATTCCCTAGACAGGTAAAGAAGAGAAAAGAATAAGATGGAGGTTTGATGAGAGATTGGATACGAGTTGAAGGGTAACGGATCAGGTAAAAGCACGTAAATAGTAGGCTTCCCGGGTTGATATGATAGGACGGTAAAGGACGATGTGAAATGGTTGATGCTGTGTTTTTTTGTCCGGCTCGTCGCTTTAGTCTCAGACCAGGATTTGAGCTGAGGCGGATTGGGCTGGGCTGAAAGGAGAGAAAAAATGTTGGAAGACTGGCCAAGTTCGTTTTCTTAAGGAATGGGAATAGATAATAGACAGATCTTGAAAAAGCCAACTAAAGATATCTCTATGCGTTTTTAGTTATAGATCGAAGCTAGAGAGGCAGCCTCCTTCTATTGTTGGAACAGTCTTGTTTACGGCAGTGACGGTGGTGGTGGCATCGGTGATAGCTGAGTGGAGAGAGCCATAAACGGAGACTCACTCACTCTGGCTCTCGGCTCCCCTAGACTGACAAAAAGGGTGGAGGCATAGAAAACGGGTCCGGGGCGACCATCTTAGCTGCCCGAGTATGAGACGACAGTGACAGCCCTGAAGGGTGCTGTGCTCCAGCTATTACACTACAGATTATGCTACAGGTGGGTTTATTACCTGAGTTGGTGTTGCTTTGCTTTGCTGTGCTGTACTTGATGACACAGGGCGGAACATAGGTAGGTAAGCTATTCATGGATGGACATGACATGGATCAAGGTAGATACATGAAATGTACCGACAGTATGGATGGTTACAACGGATCTCTCATGATTTCTCTGCTACGTAACGTGGAAAAAAGTCACTCGATGACTTCAATTGGAAGTGAACAGAATAACAACTCCATTCATGAGCATTGGCATAGCCTTGGGCACATGCTTGGTTGATGCACCACACTGCACATCAGTTCACTGAAGACGTTAGGAGCAAGCCCCCTGTGGCGGAGCGTCCACTAGACGCCCGGTATATCCAAAACAAGTAATTTGCACCAAGGCCGCTCGGTTAAGTCTGACACTTTCTCCGCTGGGAACCAGCTCACTGGACAGAAACCCGCGAAGGTTTCGATACGCGGGCCAGCCATCGCTAACAGTTTCTACAGCTACAGCAAAATAAATTACAGGACTGATCGATTCGAGACTTGTCAAGCGCCGTCGGATTTTAGCATTCAATTAGGTAACTGTGGAAAGTGTCGTTGCGGAACCGCTCTGTCCCTATGTACTCAGCTCAATTCCTTCAGCAACTGTCAACTGTCAGGGGGCTGTTAATGATGGATGTCTTCAGCAGTCTTGTCCAACAAATAAGCTCGGTATCGTTGTTTTGTTTCGACAATGATAGACAGGGCTAATGTAGCCTTCAATACGACAATGACGACAAACTCCAGATTCAGACAAGCATATCAACAGATCCACATCCACAACAAAAGGTCCCTTGCCTTTAATCGGAGGATTATTCATATCGTTCTTGGCCTCCGTTTGGTTCTCTCGTCAGTTCTGAGAATTTCTGCCCATTGATTCAAGTGCCATCAATGATCATGGCCGTCATTTGAGGCTGTGCAAGCTAGCCCACTCCCGCCCGCCGGTAAGCTAAAAACAGGAACCAGACCAGGGGCTATGATGAACTACCAGCCAGTACTGAACGCTCATTAGCTGCTGTCGAGCAGTGCATCATTTCAAAGGTCCCCTAGAATAGAATCCTAGCAGTTCGTGTCGGCTCTGGATATTTCATCCGCGTTCACCAAGAGCATCATAAACATTAACTTCTCCGTATGGATGATCCCGTTCAGTATGTGCTCCGTTCCCTTGGCTCCCTCGCGCTAAACTGACGTGCTGTTGGATCTCGGAGTCCTGACAAACGCCGACTGACTCCATTGCTGACAATTTGTTTGCAAACAAACGTATGTTCTCAAGGATCAGTATCCTCTTCTGTGAAAACTTCATTTGCTACCCGCTTCGGTGACTGATGACAGCATCCACCACGCTTCGGGCATTGCCGATTATTGCATCAATCCGTCTTAGTTTACTTTGCGCTTACATGTATGTAACAACAATGCAAGACTTCATGACTGATGTGACGATAAGCCATGCCTACCTCTGCCCTACGAGGCCGTGGCGTTCAAGGGATTTATGCCATGATCCTTCGTCCACACATACAGCTGTCAGCACCTCAATAGTCAATGAGTGATTAGGTATAGTCTCACTTGCATATTGAATGTTCCATTCCACATGGTTGGCAGAGATCGCACTCCTTTCCTCCCCCGATCGCCCTGCTACGTCTGAGTGGTACCCCAAACGGCCTTTGTACGGGACATCTCAGCATCTGAGACTCTTTTGCCCATGTTTGGCTAAAGAGCCGAAACATTTGTCCTCTACCGTAGATGCTGTCCTCCGTCGTTTGCGACATGCATTGACAAGGGGGCAGCACGGCGGCATCTCAATCTGGCGTCTTGTCACACCCATGAGTCTGCCCGACGAGACGAAAGAAAGAATGCTACGGTCTTGTTCCACATGACCTGAGAGCTACAGATAGAGTCGAGTCAATGAATCTGTCTCTGACGACTTTTTTGCGTTTTTGCACTTGTCATGTTGAACGTTGTACAGCGTCGGCAGCTATGGTGGTGCTAAATAATGCGTCGTCATGCTGCCGGTCAAGTTTGTTCTGCACATCAGTATCAGATGCGAAGATCCTAATTCAGCCCCGTTGCCCATGTCAGCAAATGTGTCTCAAGGGGCTTGAAGTCGTTTGCAAGCGTTGCAAACGGGGGCCATGGGTATGGAGTTCCGGGCTTGGTGACCGATGATTGACTTTATTTTCCTTTAACTATAAGCCAATTACTGTCATTTGCTGTAACTTGGAAGATTCTCGAAGGGAAGTGGTTGTGAATTGGCAAGGACAAAAGAATCATTGTTACTGGATTGATTCATCAATTATGTAACCAAGGCCGTACAAAACATGAATTGAATTGATTCTCAGTATGAAGGATAGAATAGGGTCTTGTGAATTGAACGCTCGATAAAAATTGTATGTCATCTCTTGCAACCCCAGGTTCAGGGTAGCCCCCAGACAGACGGGTAGGAAAGCAAGTGACGTTTGACATCAAGGTACCGTATTGGATCTGTTTGCACCCCCACTCCACTTTCCGCTTCCACCAAATCGCCAGATCTCAGCATCACGTGCACGATCACACCAGGCCGCGCCAGGCTACCTGTAGGAAATAGTGGGATATAACCCGTCAATCAGATGCGTGCCTGACCAGTAACCACATCCATCACAGTGTCGCTGGGCTTGTTCGGCTGCATGAGAAAGTACATGTGCTATGCAACTCCACCAAATAGTGACTTCCATCCTCTGTTTGAGCCTTGAGCATTGAAGCCTCAAGCAAACACCAAACAAAGCCACTCAACAAATTGGCTCGGTACATATTGGGTTTAGAATACTCAGAAGAGCCTTGTATAGTTATCGTACATTTGCATTCATTGTGCTCTTCCCCGCAGGCGTCATCGCTGACCTAGTCTAACCCTGATCTTGGCTGCTGCTCCGACTGTGAGTGCCTCATTTTGAGCCGCCCCCAGACCCTCCACCCGCAACGTTCGTTCCCGCAGCCGCCTAACCACCACGACTTCACCCTCTCGAGACGCGCAGCTCCTGCCGCTTTAAAGCTGACACGCACTCGCGTATTGCAGAAACCTTCTCCTTCCACAGCGTCCTCCCGTCGACAGCCACGTGTCGCGCACAACATCTTAATGCCCTCGACTGCCCTACTTCCGTAACCTACGATGCCGGCCAACAACCAAAGACCGGCTGCCCAAACCCCGGTATCGCCACGAAACACATCTAAATACACCAATAAGGATGGTTCAAAGTTCATTACTGTGCCAAAGGGAACTCCCTCTGAGTCTTCGTTGCCTTCGACCCCCACAACTGCCAAACCAAGCGACCCCCCACTAGACGTTTCTAACGTCGACAATGGACCTGCTCCTGCCATCAACCGCAAGAAACAGAAGCGTAGACAAAAGGCCGCTGCGAAAGCCGCTGCCCAGCAAGCTGTGAATGGACACAACGACAATGCGTCTAGCCATGGCGCTGGTGCGGGCTCTATGTCAGGCCGTGGCCCCGCTGACCACGAGGAAGTCGAAAGCGACGATGAGCTTGAGTACATCCTGGAAAGCGAATTTACAGGGCCTCCTACGAACGGTCACCCGATTTCGGATTCTAGATCTAAGAAGAACCGAAAGAAGAAGAAGAAGGGAACAAATGCCGACCCCACATCGCCAATTCCAGAAGCCCTCGAACCTGAACCGCATCCCAATCTATCGCAAGGCGCTGGCATGTCACGCGACAAGATATGGAGTACGAGTAACCAAGAAGAGCGCGAACGCATAAAAGCATTCTGGCTTGGGCTGGGTGAAGATGAACGGAAATCCTTGGTCAAGGTGGAGAAGGACGCTGTTCTCAAGAAGATGAAGGAACAACAGAAGCACACTTGCAGCTGCACTGTGTGTGGACGAAAGCGGACTGCGATTGAGGAAGAACTAGAGGGCCTTTACGACGCCTACTACCTGGAGCTTGAACAATTCGCAAACCAGGGCGAGGGACCACCGATGCTACCATCGGCCCGCGATTTCGCTCTACGACGAGGATTACCATCGAGTTATACCAACCGACCCCCCTCCCGAGGCCGGATAGTAGAACATGTGGGCGACGACGAAGACGAGGAGGAGCTGGAAGAGGTCTATAGTGAAGACGAAGTGGAGGACGACGATTATAGCGACGACGAACCTCCCGAAGAATTCCAAACCTCACACGAGCGAGACGTCGCCGATTTCTTGACGTTTGGCAATAGCCTCCAAGTCAAGGGTACGCAGCTTCTAGAATCACTTCTCCGCAGATATGGTAACATGGACTTAGGTGGTATTCTCACCGTGGCGGATGACCTTCTTAAAAACGACGGCAAGCGTTTCATCGAAATGATGGAACAGCTTGCGGAACGTCGGATGGCAAGAGAGGAAGACGCTCGCGAACACTTTTCACGAGGCTACGGTCACCCTAATGGCTCATACTCCAACCCTCATAATCCACCCCCTCCTCCTGAAGAAGATGAGTACGACGAAGAAGAGGACGAGGAAGAAGATTATGACGATAGCCAGGACGAGGAGTATGAAGAGGAAGAGGTATACTCAAACCCGTCTGTGATGCCATCCCAGTCCCATACTGAGTGTTGCTGCCAGGACCAAATGACAGAGGAGCAACGAATGGAAGAAGGCCGTCGCATGTTCCAGATATTCGCCGCTCGCATGTTCGAACAACGAGTTCTCTCCGCCTACAAGGAGAAGGTCGCCAAGGAACGTCAACAAAGGCTACTGGAAGAAATCGAGGCAGAGGACCGAGAGTCTGAACTGAAGAAAGCTAAGAAAGCCAAGGACGCACAGAAGAAGAAGGACAAGGCTGCTCAAAAGAAGCAAGCATTAGCCGAGGAGAAAGCGCGGAAAGAAGCCGAGAAGGCTGCGGCAGATGCTGCACGATTAGAAGCTGAAAGGCAACGAGTTGCTGAACAGAAAGCCAGGGCCGAAGAGAAACGAAAGCAGAAAGAAGCACAGAAGAAGGCCGAGGAAGAGGCACGCCTACGAAAAGAGGCAGAGCGACAACGACGACTCCACGAGCAACGCGAGAAACAAGCCGAACAAGAACGCAAAGCTCGAGAAGCTAAGGAGAAGGAGAAGAAGCTCAAAGAGGAACAGCGACAAAGAGACAAGGAGGCTCGAGAACAGAAAGAGCGCGAAGCTCAAGAACGCAAGGATAAGCAAGAGCGCGACAAGAGGGACAAGGAAGCCCGTGCCGCCAAGGCTCAAAAGGATGCCCAAGCCGCTCGAGAAGCCAAGGAGAAATTGAGAGAGGAGAAGGCGGCTGCTCAAAAAGCGGCAAGTCACCCATCGCAACCTATCCAGATCCCAAAGCGTGGCTCACAGCCTCCGGTACCTACCGCTCTACCACAGCATACTTCAAACCCGGCAAGTTATGCATCCCCCAAGATACCAGTCGCAACCCCCGTGTTATCCAAGGCACCAACTCCGATCCGACCCCGAACAACGTCTCAACAGCAAGACGTGCCATCGCAGTCGGCTACAACTTCAAGTACAAGTCAAGACCCCTCACCTCACTCAATGACACCCCGTATGAGTCCTGGGCCAATTGGCCAGCGCCATGGAAGTGCAAGTACGCAGCATTCTTATTCTGTTTCGCCCACGAGTGGACAACCAAGGATGCACGGACAATCTCCCTTCCAGATGCCCCCGATGGGCATGCAACCACCCCCTGGATTGGCTCACCATCATCCACCGCCACCAGGCTTCGGGAACCGTATGCCTCACGAGGCCATCTTTTCAGGTTTCCGACATAGCCCTGGTGCTATGATGCCCCCTCCTGGTATCAACGGACCACCTCGCGGATTTCCTGTTCCCATGCCTCCAGGGTTCTCACAGCCTGTTGATCAATTCGATATGGGCGGATTCCCGTTGCCGACAGATCTCCCCCCACCTACGCATCACCGCCAGAGTTCACTGCAATTCGACGCGCCCCCGACTCCATCACAACCCATAGGACGACCAGCACCTATTGGACGACCTGGGAGCCTAAGCCAAAGTCGCACATCTGACGACCAAGAAGATGAGACTGCGCACCTAGGCAGTCGAGCTCTTCTTGAAGATGACGAACCTCTTACAGCTGAGATCAATCCAGGTAGCCTACGAAATCAGCCTCCAGGACCGCGCGGCGACTTCACCACAAGCCCTTTCTTACCTTCGGCCTTTCCTCTGGCGCACAACCCTTGGGGCCCACCTGCTGTTGGCGGACATCCTTTGCCTCCTCCTGGGTTTAACAACCCTGGATGGGGTGCACCGAGTGTACCTCCTGGCTTTGGTATGACATCTCCGATCTCTGCTATGAGCTCTATTCGAGCTCCCGCGCAGCCCAGGTATGTAACCGTTCGCGCGATGCTCTGCCAGGCTTGCAAGGAATTGGCCAGCTCGGGAGACTCAGAAGGTTACATCGACATTGCAACACTCAAGTCGAGAATTGATGCGATGTCAGGCGACCACAGCATCTCAGAACTCGATTTGTTGAACCTTTGTGAGACGGAGGGAAACCCGATCAACGGAGGTGGCACGTTCGATATCCGACGTGATGCAGCAGGCCCAAGCAAACACACTGTTCGATGGGAACCCGATCTGAATGATGGGCTTGTTGGACGACATAGGTCTGTTGGTGCTCCAGGTGAGATCGGAAGTCCTTTGATGGGCCAAGCAACACTTCGTGGGGGACTGTAGGACAACCCCCAGAGGGGCAGGGCAAGTCAACGAACTAGCGGCGACTCTTTGTCTATCAGAGATCTGGTGCGTGGCAGCAGTCCACTTGGTGCAATTGGAAGTGACAGGAGTACTCCCTCCATGCACACGAGAGGTTCGTCGATCGTATCCCACATCGGCCCACTCGACCTTCAGGGAAAAGGTTCAGTGGCCTATTAGTCTACCTTAAGCTCATGCGTGCATCTCATACGTGAAGCAGAGTTGGTCCATCTTGAGGAAGCCTTGAAATCTCGCACTTTATGGAGGAGGCATGTCGCTTACAGATTCTGAGAGGATTGTTGGAAGATCTAACATGGATACCCACGTACGATAATGTGCTGCCGGATGAGGCAGTGCGCAGGGAAAGGATTGGGAAAGACGAGTGGCGTGAAATGACCGCTGATCTCAAATGAAAGAATCTTGTTCGAGTACCAGATAATAAGCATTTGCTCCGGTGTGGGCTATTGTACTGTATGTGATTTCGTTGTGAATGTATGAGAGGTACGGCATCACCAATTACATGTGAAGGTGTCGGCAATGAACAAGCGATTGGGAATAAACGCTGCGATGACCATGATTGGCAGATCATCTTCAAGGCGTCTCTGAACTCGTCGACCGAGAAACACGTTCCGCCCATTAAAAATCTTGGCTTTATGTGTAAGTTACGTGCCGCGTGGGACCGTTGTAAAAACCCACAGCGGGCAACATGTGAACAACCAGAAGGAGCATAATGGAAGTACAGGTAATACTTTAATTCAACGTCTAGCTCCGTCCCCATTCATAAGGTAGATAAAATAGATACATTCGCACTCCAATAAAGTAGCAGACTTTATCCTATCCCATTGCTCCGAAATACTCAAACATGTCATGTAAGGTTTGTTCCCCCGGGCCTGATATCAAGGTATCAAAAAAAGACGTTATCCATGGCTCTGAGGGTTTTCCAAGCCTCGGATGTTTTCCCCGCGCTGGCAATCACACAGGCATTATAAAGATATAGAGTGCCGGAAACAAGGCAGCCCGCTGTCGTATATATGAAAAGTTCAGTTTGGATATGGTCCCTCCTCGAATACTGGCTGCAGCTGCCTTGTTCCCAAGGCCCTCCCCCGACGGGACCGTTCCGCCTAGATTCGGTCCTGGAAGGGGTTGCCACCACCGGGGGCGGACTGACCAGAAGCGTTGCGCACGAGAGGCTGGCGCTGAGCAGCGCGCTGCTTCTTTGTGGCGGCACGGGCGAGAGAAACAGCCTCGGCCTTGGCGACAAGTCGCTTCTGCTCCTTGCGGTCACGGCAGCACATGAAGGTGAGGTAACCGAGCATGGCAGCGGCTGAGGCGGCAAAGACGATGGCGATGATAATACCGGCGGTGTCCATCTCCCTCTTGGTCATGCAAATGTCCTCGGCAGAAGCGTCGAGTGTGCAGATAACAGTGCTCTTGCATGTGCTGGTCTTGATTTGGGTGCTGTAGCAGGTGGCAGTCTGAGTCTTATCCGAAACGGTCTCAAGATCGCACTGTTGGGTCGACTTGCTGAAAGTTTCGAAGCAAGCCGCTCCTCTCGAGGTATCGGCACGCTTCTTGAGCTCACCGGTGGGCTTGGGAGCATCAGTGATGCCAGCGGCCTCGGGAATCAGGGTCGGCATAACAGCGGCGTTGTAGCGCTTCTTCAGCTCGCCGGCCTTGGCGAGTTCGGAGCATCGCTCGATTGTGTAGTGAGCCTCACGGGCGGCATCCTCGTCGGAGCAACCGGCAGAGCTGTAACAGGTCTTGAGGGCAGCCTCGTCGGTCTCCTTGAGGTTGGAGAGGCAGAAAGAGAGAGCACCCTTGTTGGCACAGTCAGCAAAGGCGGCGAGGTCCTCGTTGTGGTTTGTGAGACACTCTTGCTGGACGGCAGCGAGGGCGTTGCCAGCGAAGAGGACGGCGGTTGAGAATCGCATATTGGAGGTAAACGGTTTTGTTGTTTTTTCGATGGGGTAAGGTGGCGGTCGAGAGAATGCCCAGCAAGCTCTTTTAAGTGTGTTGTCGGTAAGGAATACGGTCCAAGACACGCACGCTCAATCCTAAAAAGGGGAGGTTGTTCTGGTGGTTGATGGGGATGGAGAAAGAGAAGAATCAAGGAAGAGGAGGAGAGAAAGCGAAACGAAGCAAAGCGAATGGGAAGGGATTATCCGTCCGTTCTATTGGGCTGAACCTTGGAAGAAAAAAGCAGACGGGCTCGCAAGTCGGAGGCAGGAGCCAGGGGAGGTGAGGCGGCCTTTGCTTTGGGGCTGGGCTTTTACGTTGCTTACTGGGCCTGGGAAGAGAGCGTTACAGTACGGCACTGCACTGTTATTATTATTATGGGGATCTTACAGCGTGCTTGTGCTAAAAAAAGGGGAGATGAGGAGACGGATCCTTATGAGCCACAATGGACTAAGCCAGAAAGGGGTTAGAGGGTGAGAAGAGATTGAGGGTCCTTGGTGGGTAGGGTTGAATTGCATTGGGGATTGGAGATTGGCGTCTTTGTTCGAGGATGTTAGGGCTGTGTTGAGTACTGCTGGTGATGTCTTTGACATGAAGGTAGGTAACATCTAATACTGAGTATACATATTGGTGGTTGATAGACACGTGCAGCTGAAGGCCAGCCGCAAGCCCATAATGACGGCTGATGCTGATGCTTTGCTGTGCTGATGCTGCAGGCATGCAGTGGGAGCTAACACCCATCCTCTGTTGTAGAAAGAAACCCACTAGGTAGCCATGAATAGAACTGGCTGGGCTGGGCATGCAAGACAAAGAGAGGCTGTAGATGCCAACATGAGACATGTCTACAGTACTGTGCAGTTCTTGGTAAAAGAGCATCAGTATGCTGGACGAGTGCACCTCACTGTAGTGACAAGTAGTTATGGTATTCTATTCTGCTTCTTAACTGAAACTTGAACTCAGACTATGGGATGAACCCTTGCGCATGAGTAGGTACAGTAAGCACGAAGAAACCCGCAAGCGCTGATTCAAGTGGCTGAAATGGCGGATTTCCAGCTCGTTCGCATCTAACGACATGGCGGTGCAACGACCAATCAACGACAAGGGTTTTACGGCTGGTGTGACGACGGTTGTGGGGTGAAGGAGAATGATAGACATTGACAACAATTGGTTTCATTTCTCGATTGTTTCAGACTGAACTTGTCAATTTGGAGTCTGGTAACTGGTTGTTTCCTAGGAGAAAACATTAGACGACCGCCCTAACAAATACGTCCAAGCATTGACCAAGAAAAATGATCGTTGTAAGGAAAGAATTAACCTTGTACTGGCGGTCAGAAATTTCATGCTTACACTGCCTCTGCTTACATTCATGGGCTGGGTTGGGCTGGGTCCATTGAGATGCGCAAGCTGAAATGGGTCCCTGTCGCGCTTCCCGAAGCCTCTCAACGCCTCTATCTCGATATTAAAAGGCTTGGCCTGCCCAGTCGCGCGTCAACGTCAATCATGTTACTCTCCGATAATATTCAATTATCACGCTATCCCATCGGAACAAGCCGAATAGAGGTGGCCACCTAGGTATTCTTCTACAGTGTAGAATAATGATGTTCAGGGGCGTAGTGGTCAGTGCCCTGTACCTGAGGTTGACAGCGAAGCATTAAACCATAACCTCATGCCAAGACACATCATTGCCAAAGACCGTACAACCAAGAGATGTTCGATCAAAAAATATCCCGAGATCTGAATGAATAAAATGCCAAACCCCTCCTTTTCTTTTACACGCACGTCATGCTTCGTACGTTTGTTGAGCAGCCAATCGAAGTGAATCTGGGGAATGACCATGTGAGTCTACGTCATCAACTTTTGGGCTTGAGCTTCCTGCTTTCCCCTCGTGGTAATACAACAAGCTTTGTGTATAAAAGCAAGCAATCAGACCTCGAAACCTCTCCTTCTTGTTCTATAACTACACTGAACTTTACCGATTTAACTTCACAAACCACCACGTAAAAGAAACCCACAGAACCATACATCATGCCTCTCGTCGTTCCCGGTATCAACTCAACTTCTGGCGATAAGGCCGAGGAGTGGACGAACAAGCTCGTCGGCAAGAAGCTTTCCGATGAGGAGTCTTCCACTGAGACGGTAAGCTTTCACCTTGCACACCCCATACTTCCTGCGTAGAAGCATGATGCTAATGTGTCGCGACATAGGTGTTTGCCAAGCGAGACCTCCCCCAGGAGACGCGCATTATCGAACCCGGAATGATGGTCACAAAGGACTTCAAGGAGGACCGACTCAACGTCCACCTCAAGGATGACGGAACTGTCTCACACGTCGTCAAGGGATAAATGGTGCTGGTATTTAGACGGCCCCTCTATTCTTGATAACAGGGCAATAAGTTAAAGGTTTAATGTATGATAACGATTACGAATGGGATCAGGAATCGCCCGCAATAGCGAAGGCGCAAGATAATAACAGGATCATAAAGTTCTACTGCTAAATCTATGTCGTAAATTCATTTTATATGCTGCTTGTTGTGCCGTGATTGATTGCCATCGCCAAGTAGAACTGGTCTACCTCCCTTATTGCATCTCGAGATTTACCCCGCCACGCCCGATGCCGCGGGGCACTCGTCGACTTGACTTTTCCCAGCTCCAACTGCCCACCCCACCAAGACCCGACTCTACATAGTTTCGACGAGGCTTAATCTACCCTTTATATATTCTGTTCATCAGCGTTCGAAACACTTCCTTTACATCAACCATTCTCTGTTCTCTCCGGCACAGTCGTTAAACCGCAATTATGTTCAAGAAAGAGTACATACCCCGCGATCAAACCTCTCAAGCTCGTAGCTAACCTCATCGCAGAATCCAGCCTTCGCCCAAGCAAAAGCTTAAGTCGTCCGTCCAGCGATCTCTTCGCCAGAACCTCCTCGACACATACCCCCTCCTTAACCCCTACATCGACGAGATCATGCCCAAGAAGGCTTCCCTCTCTAGCATGAAGCTTACCGACCGCAACACCCTCTACGTCCTCGACTCGACACCCATCTTCTACCAACAGGACCTCACAGGCATCCTCATCCCTCACCTGCGCCTCGTCCACCGCTTCCCTCAAGCCTTCCCTAGCATTCGCATCGACCGCGGTGCTATCCGCTTCGTCCTCTCCGGCGCTACCCTTATGGCCCCTGGACTCACCTCACCCGGTGGTAGACTACCCGCGGATGGCTCACCCGAGGGTGTACAGGAGGGCAAGGAGATGGACCAGAAGATGGAAGACGATTTCCGATGGAGCAGAGAGCTGGTTAAGGGCGAACCTGTGGTTGTCATAGCCGAGGGCAAGGAAGAGGCGTGTGCCGTAGGAACGCTTGTCGCAGGAACGAAGGAGGTTAAGGCCAAGGCCAAGGGCCCCGTAATTGAGGATGCGCATTACCTGGGCGATGGATTGTGGATGATGCCCACCGAGTAGAGATATGGGAAGCGGCTTTGGGTTTGAGGTTGGAGTAAGCCCTTGTGATACCAATAAACGAATGGGAGAGCCACAGAAGAAAGCGGCGAAATTTATCGGGTCGAGTCAAAAACGAAAGTCACAGTAGCGAGGACTTCAATGAACTACAATAGAAATTACGAAAATTTGAGCGCTCGGATTCATATTTCCTCTGCAGTGAGGATGCAGCTCTTGTCTACCGCATCGTGGTATTGATGTGAGTGTCGCATAAAGGAGAAACCTTGGCCGCCGCGATAAGAGACGAAATGGTTTGACCATTTCATGCCATTTTAAATCAGTATTTAGACCATATGTTCTCGTCGTTCTAAAGCTTAGAGGAGAGCATCGCGAACTCCTAGTACTGTTGTTTAGTGACCCCATGTGTAAGCAGACTCCATAGTCCTCGATCCTTCGCGTCGCTGACATCTCAACTCAGAACCTCGACTATCCAACATCTCGGCAGATCACAGACTCAATTCAACTACACAACGCCTCAAAAATGACAACCTTTTCATCAATACCCGCCCACATCCTCGGCGCCGCATGCGTTGGCCGAGGCATAATGGCTCTCTTCTCACCACGAGCAGAGTATGGCCATGTTGGTCTTCTTCTCGAACCTGGCAAAACACCCACTGAACCCGGCTTTGTATCGCCGCTCATGTACTTCAAAGGCCTACGTGAGATCTCGTATGGTGCAGCGTTGATGGCGCTTCAATGGCAGGGAAACGAGAGCGCTGTGACGACTTTCTCAGCTATTTTGTCGGTTGTAAGGATTGGTGATGGGCTAGTTGTTTGGATGAATGGAGGTGATGAGCTTAGGTATAAAGCGGCTGGGCATTGGATCACCGGGATTGGATTCATTGGATGGGTGCTTTGGCGATGGAGCTACTGAGTGTTTGGCATTCGAGTCAAGGTTTCCACTGAAACCTCTCCGGATTTAAACATTACGACTCCGCTGCATTTGGATGCTCAGAGCATAAGAGACGAAGTAATTTCGTTGCTTGATGCTAGTTAAAGTAGCACTTACGCTACTTTATTTTAGTACTCTAAGCCTTAGAGGATGGTTCTTCTGCAACCCATCTGCTGCCCTGATATAAACTTTCCCCAAAGCACAAAAACCCCCCAGACTTGGCACACCGTGGTGTAATTGTAAAACCATGGCTAAGGTGTGTTGCTTGCGGGCCGGGGTGGTGAGTTGGTGAGGAGTTCTTCCTCACCACTTCGGTGATCCTCCTCCCGTCTGAGCCTTCGACGTTCTTCTTCTCGCTCGGGCTCAGAATATGGGATCTCTGCATCCTAAGCAAAGACGGGAGAGGCTGGTGGAGGAAGAACTCCAGCACCGCGCAGTTCAGGAGTTGGGCTCTTGGGTTGGGTCAAGCCCATACTGCTCAGCACAGGCAGTTCTTCGATTACTTCATCTAGAAAAAACCATGTTGTTAGTTTTCATAACTCTTAGATCTTTCAAGTTTCATAAGTACTTACCCTCTGTGTTGTTATCTAGAGGCGGAACTCTGGGAAAACGGGGGCCTGGGGGAAACACTGCCTCCTCATACTGGTACCATGCATCCAGTCGCTAGGAAGATGTTAGATATGAATTTGACTTAGTGACATGTACTTACTCTGTGCGCTGCGTTGCGCAAATGGGCGCAGAGGCAGCAGGCCGGTTCAAACTCATGCCCATAGAATGGGCACCGGACGATCCGACAAACGTTTCGGCCCTCAAGAGACCAATCTATCTCTGAGTTTGGGAGGGAAGCATAGTAATGGCCCTGGTGGATCTCGCGGCTCAACTCGCACAGCCTCTTCCCCTTCACGATTTGCAGCTCTTGCAGCTCTTCCCCTAAACTACTGTCAGATATATTGATTGGAACTGAAGCGTAAAGAACCCAATTGGTATGTAAATGTGACTTACAAGGAACTAAAGTGATCGGGGGCTCCTCTTCTGGAACAGGAATTTCCAAAGCAGGCTCGTCGAGATCCATGTCGCCATCATACTCAGGCCACTCCCACCAAACATACTCAGCTTGGGACTCCATGGTTCTCAGGTAAATTTGGACAGGGACGATGGTTCAAAGAACAGTGAAATAGAGAGTTCGATGTACTAGAGAAGACACAGCGAAGGCAGAACAGCTGTGTGATGAGCGTTATTTTGTTGAGCACCCTCCGCGGACAGTGTCAGATGTATCACTGTACAATCTAAGTTGTGGAGGAGGAGCTCTGAGATTTCACTCCTGGGTGGGCGTGCCCAAGGCAGCACTCCAACAGCACGTGCCTGGGAACCAGGACGCGTAATTTCAGAAATAGGCACGGGGGCTCCTTCCTCAATAGACAATAGATGAATCAGTCCTGAAGGTCTGAAAGCGGGCCTCTACTAGCAATTGGAAGCCAATAACTGCCCATCCAAGACAAGAACCATAAGTCCACCAACTGTTTAGGATCTTGGCCTCAGTTGAATCAGAAGAAAGAGAAAGTGCACAGGCAGGAAGAAAGGGGCAGTGCTGCATAGGTCATGACATTCATACGTCTGCCAGAAACAATTTCCATGAAGGATCATTCATTGGTTACGTATTTATCTGAGTACTTGCTTATTTGGTTCCGATTTCTCGCTTGATCTGAGAATACATGTTAGTCTTGAGTCTACATAGGTATACACAAGAATGGTCATACGAGAAGTAGGATATATCAGAGCACTGAAGCCACAAGCACGGCAAGCTGTTCGACCTAGTTCTCGCTCTAGCAGATATCAAAGAGCAGTGCTTGTGAAAGCCACCAGTTCTCGTGACTTCCTTCCTGAAGAAGAAGCGAGACCTCGAAGGAGAGAATGGCTTTTGGCCAATCCTACATCTACATGTCTGGTGATCAGAAGTTTTGTAGTGACAATCCATCAGCTGGGTTCCTTTGTGCTTGGTTTGGGGGGTTATCGGTATTATGGTTGGCCTCGGTGACGATCATAAAACTCGATAGTCATCAAGCCACCCTTTTGTCTTAGTTTCGGGCAGATTGAGGGCTCTTGAAAGAGAGCCTGGAAGTCTCTCTATGGATAGAAAGGGTCTGAAAATAGCTAGTAAATTCAATTGTCTGGGTATCTGACTCTGCCTTATTTCGAATCCGGGTACGAATACACAAAAGAGTACTCTGCTACTTCTCTCGTGAATTTTCCGTGGTCCGATCCCGTATGAGCTATCTATAGTAGTATCTCTAGATTACTGAAGCAATTTGGTGCTCGGAATCATGAACAAAACTTCACAAGATTCTTGCCTAAACGTAGCAGGCTTCTACCTCGAAGGCGTCATCATTCGTCGTGGAAAGATTTGGCGCATGAGCTGGCTCACTCAGAACCGTCTCAGTGAATCGAACTAAACATTCTTTGTACCTTTATCATTTATATCATGTTTGCGCATAGATACGATATAAAACTCTAGCATCTGTGATCGAAAGTTGTGGTAGAACACTGCGGGCAACCACTTTCGGTTGTCGTTGTGCATAACAATCTGCAAGCAAAGATGAAAGAAGCATTAGAGTCTCACAGACTCCAGTGATAACAAACCTAATTACAGGCGAGTTGAAGCGAGGAATAAGAATTTAATCATCAGGACAAATCATGAGGTTTGTCGGAAGAGCTTAGTAAAGTGTTGTTACATCTCGAACCAAAAGCGCAGGTCTGGAAACCTCGGAGATATCTAGGGTATATAGACTACAAATGGTCAATCGATCTCAACAAATCCCCAGCTACAATTGGCTCAGCCAGTTCATCTTCCGTAGTATAGTGGTCAGTATGCAAGCTTGTCACGCTTGAGACCCGGGTTCAATTCCCGGCGGGAGAGATCCAGCCACCTGCGAATACGCAGGTTCCATTTTTTGCATTATTCTGCAAATGGTCTTAGACAATTGTGCAGTAGCGAGCTGCCAACTTTCCTTTTGCAAGCGGCAACCATTGAGCTTTGCTGATCTTGCAAAAGTAATAACAGGTCCCAGCGCATGTTGCGATGGAATGAATGTCACTAATTTAACGTTTTCCAGGGTCCAATTGCGCTAATTACCAGGGCCGATCGTACCTGGGTTTGAAAGATCGACATTCATGCGCGGCTTGTCCAGAACAGAATAAACTTTTCATTATCTGACAGGGTATCCGAAGAATTGGCTGCCGAAAGCATACGAGACGAAATAGCTAAGAGAAGCATTTAGATTACTTTATTTTGGCAGTCTGAGCCTTAGAGGACATGTCTTCTAATACCCACCTCTCGGGCAGAGAACTGCAAGGCCCAGTCAGGCTACTCATTGTCTTCACCAGCAGGTTATTGTTTAATTTTCATGGAAGACTATTGTTTACAGTCACAGGAGATGGAGAAATAGCGTTTTTGCATAATCATGCAATTGTCAAATTTAATATGTACTCTATATCAAGGTTCTCTACTGAACCGAAACATGACGCTAATATATGCATTGTGAAGATCATGCCGAAATCTCAAAGATATCGGAGACGTTAGATAGACGTCGTTCTAAAAAGAACGTTCCGAAGCATCAGAGCCCAGAATTTACTGGCCCTGCTGGGAGTAGAGGCAGCCAACGGGCTCGTCGACCTTGGAGGTGACGATGGAGGCGCCAACACAGTTCTTGTTACCACCGGGGTTGTAGACGTTGCTGACCCAGAGGGTGTAAGAACCATCCTCCTGAGGGCAGGCGCGGTAGTTGGTGCCATCGTACTGAAGGAGGCCGTCCTTGTTGATAGCCCACTTGTCCTGCTCACAACGGGTGCAGAGAGGCTGAGCGCCAGTTCGGTATCCGAGGAGACCCTGACCCATACCGGATCTATCGGTGTACAGCTGTTGACGAGGGTTTGAGCGAGAGTAGAGGAGGAGCTCGCCAGTCTTCTTGTTGAGGACGAAGGTGGCATCGTTCTCCTTGGCGCCGCGGTCACAGCTGGCGCCTTGGTCGTTGAGCTTGACAGCAAGGCCGTTCATGGAGGCCTGGACAGGCTGGTGGTGAATAGGGCTGGCAGAGCGAAGAACAGTGCCCTTGAAAGTAACAACATCGGGGTTGGGGGCGGCAGAAGCGAGGCTAGCGAGGACGATGAGGTTCTTGAACTGCATGTTGGCGGTTGTGGTTGGTGATTTAATTAAAGAATTAAAAGTGGGTTTTGAGTTGTAGTTGTAGAGTGATTGAGATGATTGAGAGTGAGTGGTGAGTGATGAAAGATAGACAAGAGGCCGATGTTGATGGTCTTATATAGATGTTGAAGCTGTTCAATCTCGCTATGTCATAGCTAGGGGGACCGCCTCCGGCAGTTGCCTCACAACGCCCGACGTTCCGCGGGGGAGCTTGGAGGCGCAGGCTCAATGAGCAATGCAATTGCCATCCATGATCTCAATGTTGCCCTGCGGAGACTAACCGTGAATACGAGATGGTTGATGGGCCTCGATGGGGAACGTCTTGGCCTGTGGACCCGCGGTGCAACGGTGACCAGGGCCCTCCCAGCTAGGCGACAGGTCCCGACTGCAGTAAACACCTGAGAACCTCGCAATTAAACACGTTGAAAATGTCACCGCATTGCATTGAGCTTCTCAAGACGGCATGGCCGAGGCTCAAGTTGTTGATGGCCCCTGAGAGTCTGAGTGCTGGCATGGATAAAATTGGGGACTTCATGCCAACGCCAGCCCCAGACTTTTCCTTGAAAGCTATTCTTAGCACCAGCCCGACTTTTCTAGAATTGGTCTGTCTCCCTAAACTTACCTTAACTTGGATAGACTACGGATACCTTAACTTGCCCCCTACTTGGCGATAGACGTCATAACGGTCAAGACAACCCAAGCTAACAAGAGCTTTGACAAGACAAGTGCCGCAACACGGACAATTATTGATCTAAACAGTCAGTCGTAAATGCACAGCTAGACAGCATCACCAAAACATTCATGCAAAACTCGTTTACCACAGTAAATGTTGGGACAAAAATTGGGGGCTGTATCTGCTGATCGATCGAGCGACAGAGTCCAGGTCCAGGTTCTCCTTTTTTTTCTTCTTCTTTCGTCGTCCCTCTTGACGATCCGGGTCTATCGCTTCATCTGGACTCCAGCCGAAGTGACTAATAATGCCTTGTGTTAAGGGTCCGGTATTCTACGGTGAGGTCACTGGAGACCGCCAAGATGGTTAACGGCGGATATCTTCTTTTCTTTTTCGCCTCTGGGCAAATGTAACAACGACGATGATCCAGGGAAGAAGTATCTAATTATGGGCGGTGTCTTTATGCCTTGGTCAGTTAATGACCTGACGTTGGCATTAATTATGAACGACAGGGCAAGATACAAGGACGTTGACGGTGGGTCAACTGGGTTTCAGCTATAATGCGCCAAAATAAGGAAATCATTCGCCAGGTATTTTTATCGTGTTTTTGTCCAAGACTTATGCAGGGTAACTTATGTATTTCAGGCACAGATCTGCATAACCCAAGCACTTTAGTTAGGAAAATACGAGAAACAGTCGTCGATCTATCCGTATTCAAGGACAACAGACCTGTCGGCCTCATGACGTTCCAATTGCAAACAATGATTGACTGAATTGTCTGTCTTGGAACAAATGATAGGCGGTTCATACATTGGTGGTATATGCAGGATTCGAATATAGTAAGCCGTATATCGTTGTCGACTGTAATAGTATTAGTGCTGTTAGCTAGCGTTGGGATAACAACAACTCATCGCGGAATTATGGATTGGTCTCTGCGTGTGATCTTCAGTAACGTTACTGGCCAGGCCCACAGTCTTGGGATGACCTCACTTGTGGGAATACAACTTCAAGACAAACATCGAAAATGTTCTGCTCCAGGGTAAGACCACTGGCCTTGCGAGCTCTCCATCTGACAACGCTATTATCAAACATCGTGAGACCATGTCCCGCTCAAAGCATTACTCAGATCGACAATCTAATTCCCTCATACCGATTCTACTCCAACTTCACCTCATCCTTGCCCCCGGCCTACAAGACTATCGCAGTCACCCGACGAGATGACATTGAAAGACTGTACCCTCTCATCCTCTCGTATATCACCGACCCACACAAGGCAAACTCTCTACGTGAGGTCATCGTTGACACATATGCTTGGCCATACTATAATGCTTGCCTTCACGATGAAGGCGATGATCTCGTCCGCCAAGAGGGTGGCGAGGAGCTAGATGAAAAGCGCCCCAATCGTCAACTGGATCACGAGGCTCACTCGGCCCTCGAAAGGCATGTTACATCTCTTGGCCTTGGAGATCAGACAACGAAAAAGATCGTAGAGGCTTTAGCTTGGAAGAAGAGGCATTGGCTAGGTAAAGGTTCGAAGAAAGCAAAGGACTTTGACGACAATGAAAGAGAGTTTGCTGTTGCTGCACTCATCGTCATCTTCTCCCTTTGTGAGAAGCTGTCTGTGCTACGTATAGCTGAATTTCCTACGCTGCTCAGAGAGTATTTGCTCAAAAACAACTATGGAAAACTTAACCAGTTTGGGTTACAGCAGCTCAAGACTGTTGAGTTTGTTAAGGAACACCCTTTGGATACCAGAGTGTACGAGCAGGTGGACTTCCTTGAGTATGTCAGACACTTTGGTAAACTACCAGCCATGAAAAGTCTAAGCATGGAGGGTGTCATGGAACACGAAGTCAACGACCTGGTTTCGCCCGGAATTTCCAATATCAAAAAGATCCATCTCGACCACTCTGAAATTTCAGGTTCGACGCTTAGCAAGATGATCCGCTCATCCAAAGTCCTCGAAGAACTCCGAGTTTCCCAAGGTGGTTTGTGGCACCTGGATATGGGGGCTTGGAACATGCGGCCTCAAACCGTTGGCAAAAGCCTGCATCAACATCGAAACACCTTGAAAGTATTGGACCTCGACGTCGCGGACTTTGATTATTCGGATGTTCCCTCTTGGGAAAATAGTCAATTCGAGGAACTGGCGGAGAGTGATGAGGAGTATTTCAAACTCGATAAAGAATCAAGTACACTTCCTTTCTGGCAGGAGGATATTCCAGATGATCGGCCTTATGGTTTTACGATTGGCTCTCTACACGATTTCACCGCCATGACGCACTTGAGCCTCAATCTGAACTCTGTGTTCGGTGCATGGTATGAACGAAAAGAACCTCCATTTAGGTTGATCGATGCTTTGCCTCCTAACTTGGAGTATCTATGCCTCTATGGATATGTCAAGGGAGAAAACGGAGACGTGGACAGCCACGTGGAAGAGCTCATGCAACACAAGGAGAAGCGTTTCCCTCGTCTGATGAAGATTGAAGGAATAGAGGAGACGGTTCTGGGTGTTGCCAACCTATATTTGGACGGCAACTCTCAGATGGAAGATAACCTTTGGCAATGGCCGGAATTGAAATTGGAATGGGTTGAAGCATAGTATGAATACGCGTCTTAGAATTGTTTTAGTTTCAACGACAAAGTTCAATTCCAGGCCGTTACTTGATGGTATTACAAAAGCTACCTCTAAAGTTTAGATAATGATCGAAAGTAGCCTAAAAGGCTCATCTAAACTGATATAAAGTTACCAAATTCCTTCTACAATTGGCGAAACTTTGCTAATAGTATAGTCCCGGCTTGGGCCTGTAGCTGTATGCCGTGCAGATGATGGCGTCAGTGGCACAGCAGCAATGTTGGGAGAATCTTCTGAATTATGGACAGGGCTAAGGTTCGCTATCGTAATCGTTTCCAATCTTTAGGTCTTGACGCCATCCTATCATCCTGAAAAGAACCATTATAATCCCTTTATCCTTGTCCCTGGCATCTTCTCAACCGTTGCCGGGCATCGTATCTCCAGATGTGTCACCAGCAAACCCCAAATATCATCTGTTCTCAACGACCTCTATCATATTCCGCCTTAGAATCAAGCATCTATCACTCCGAAGCTGGATTTATAGCCCTGGAACAACCTAAGACAGATGTCCCTCTACCCAACCTCTCAGGGCATTCTGCTCATAGTCTCGGTGAGCAGGGACCAGAATGGACGAACTATTCAGTCGGATCGATCAAATCGATAGGCTGGTGAGAAAGTTGCATGACGGAGGTCTCTCGGCAAACGTGGCGACGACGATGTCCAGTGCTGACAGAGTTGTTGGAGAAATCAACAGGAGGCTGTAAGAACGGGTAGTCGTCCACAGGGAGTCGCGAAGGGCCGGCAACTGTCACCGGGCTAGGGTGTTGGCTGGCCGCTTCAGAATCGGAGGAGTCCAGAGCCTCTCGCATCCAGGGATGCATTCCGAAAGCCGTGAGATCAAAAAACTTCTTGCAAGTGTCTTCGAACTTGCCCATGACATCGTTCTCAACCTCTTTGTATTTGCGAAGAAGGTGGGCGGTGAACTCCTGGCTGTAGTTACGAGTCAGATCGCTCCACCACTTCTCCTGGACCATGCAGATGTACATCTCTACGAGAACATTCTGGGAAAGGAAGTCTCGAAGTCGCTCATTGCTACCCACAAGGACCCAAGCGCGGTATATTTCTTCGGAGCGGAACTTGAAGTAGGCTCCGGGGGCTTTACGAAGAGAGAAAGAGCTGTGGTGAGGGTTGTGGTAGAACATTCGAAGGACGATATAGCGGTTGGTAGTGCTCTTGATCTTTTCAATCTCGTTCATCATGTCGTGTTCATAAGCGAAGGACAGTGTAGTGAGGAGGAGGAGGAGGTTCATTCCATCCTCGTGACCGACGAGACCACTGGGAGTCAGAAGGATCTCCAGGAGAAGAGTCAAGACATTAGCCTGGATATCCGGGATGTTTGAATGCAGCAGGAACCCCTAGCCTGGCTGACCAACAAACATGTTACGGGGGATCATGAATTCATGACCCTGGGTTCTAACCCGATGAAGGTGAGAAGGCCTGTATGGAAGTTCTGTTTAGCATAGGACCATAAGAGTTGGACTATGATGCACTTACACTACGAACAAACCGCCGTTCAGGCAGCGCCCCTGAGTGAAATTCTGGGGATAAGCTTCCTATGTGTGCTGTTAGCAAGAACATTCAAGGGAGTAAAGTTGATGACGAATGAGATCTTGAGACTTACAGCGCCCTGTACAGCACCAGGGAGGTACGAGTCTGGCTCAACAGCTTCTCCAGTTGGAGCGTCAGGCTGAGAAGTAGCACAACTGACGATCTGAATGACGGCTCTCTCGCCGAGAGAACGTCGGCGGATAGTTGAGTCGATAAGTGGGGGGTTAACCAAGGCCTGGCCAGACGAACCTCCCGCAACAGTTGGAGGACTAGGGACCACACGGGTCTCCCGCATTATCTGCCCGAAAGATACGAGAGACTCGGTTGGATGCTCACTGCTGGCGGCGGACTGACGCTGAGCGGCTGCAATGTCAGCGTATCGTCGAGGACGTGGGCGTTGAGGCTTTCGACGACGACGGGGGGTGAACAGGTCCTTCACATCGTGGAAAAGATCCGAGACTGTTCGTCGAGCCATCTCGACGGCTGCGAACTTGGGTTTCTCGTTGGACTGTTCCTTGGGATGTTCAGTGCTTCTCCTTTTTGCAGCTGGACCTCGACGGGTTCATTCTCCAGACACTGGGAGGACTCGACTAACTCCTAGTTCGTCATGACGCTCTCAGTGGGTGAAGGTGGGCAACGTGGAGGCTCTTTAATAATGGGCGAGCCCATTCGTGGAGAGATAGCTGATTTGAGTTCAAGGGTTAGTGTTTCCGTCGAAGAGCTTCAATGCTGCTGATGAAAAAGGGAGAAGCTGTTGACGAAATGAGTTTCAAAAAGGCAAAGATGAAGTTGACGGCATCGAGCTGCTGTCTCCGGCCAGAGAACAGCGAGGAGAATCAAAGGGAAGAACAGAAATGGCGATGTGATCTGGATAGACCACGAGGAAACATGGCGGGCTTGAAGAGACTGTGGATAGTAAAGCTTACCAGTATCAAGGATCGAAAGAAGGACGGGAAGCCAGAGAGGCAAGAAGGGAAGAGTGGATGACGGAGAAAGTCAGGACCCAAGAAAAGACAGTCGAGGGTATTTAGTGGGAAGAAATGAGTACGAACTAGCCGGGTTGGAAGTGAATGGAAGGGAAGAAAACGAACAAACGGGCCGGAAATTAACGTGACTGGGGGACCCTTTCTCCACGTCTGCTACATCGAAACAATCAATTTAGCATGGGATTCCGTTCTGATCCCTTTCAACTTTCTTGTTTCGTTCCAACGGATCGAACTCCCACACCACATTACTCGGACCTCATTCTTCGATCTGCAATTCGCCATCTGGCTCATCAGTGGGACTCACCCTCGTTTGAGGGTCGTTCTGAGGATTGCCCAGATAGAGCAACAATGATCAGGGCAAACGATGACCAAACTCGAACACGAGCCCTGCAAATCTCTGATACACACAATCATGGGATATACTTCGAAACCCTGACAGATATCTGGTCAGTAGGATTTAGTCCCACAATTTCTAAGTATTGTTTGTATTTAACAGTTTTAAAGACTTAGGATAGAGATGGTGTATCTGTCGATATCTATGTGATTGATAATATCCCCGAACCTGTCTCGATATTGTCGAAGCGGGCACCCTACCCCTCCTTTGTCGACTGTCTCGCAAATCTTGTCGCATCCACCGTCGCCGCCAGTCTTTTGCG
Source organism: Fusarium sp. MBC 181 (assembly GCA_030772735.1). NCBI lineage: Eukaryota > Fungi > Ascomycota > Sordariomycetes > Hypocreales > Nectriaceae > Fusarium > Fusarium sp. MBC 181. Next base: position 9,191 of record JAPHDB010000209.1, on the reverse strand, counting down.
TCGAGGAATCCAAAAAGATGGAGAACAAGACTCTTACCGCCATCGACCAAGAGGTGCTGAACCTGGCGTGCGTTGAGGCTCCCCCCTGGTTCATTAATCCAGTTTTCAAGGAAGCCATGAGCAACCACTATCCGCCTTCTGAATCCTTCTTTACATCCCTTCCTACCCCATTTGAAAAGGCCTGGGCGATATACTGCTTATGGTTCGCCAAATCAGGAGAAAAGCCAAAGATATACATCGACTCTGGTACCAATGCCGATACTAGCGTATAGTCACGCCTTACTAAGTACCATACAAATTCTCCTAGTAGCCTCTCTATGTCACGCTTCATCAGACAGACATTAGAGAACGGCTGGATATTTGCGCGTTCTGGCGTCTTTTGCTGGACCCCAATGTCCGCAGATGGTTTCGGCGTCTTCTGTTGGACATTGATCCCCCCGGACGGTCTAGTTGCCCGCCTTCGCGCTAGATTATCGCTTATTGAGGCCTTTCACCATTATATTTCATGCCTGTATGGCTACGAGCACGGAGTTCTTTGTCGAGACTTGTCCAGATTCGTCGCTTTCCCCGACTGTTGGTCTGAGGCGTTCTTGGCCCTGAAAGCCTCTTCATCTACAGCGCGTTGTCTAGCCAGAAACCTCTGACATGCGGCGTTGGTATTGTCCTTGTTGATAGCCCATTGCTCAGGTGACAATTCGAGACCGCTACGGATCTCTTCCTTGAGCGACAGATGAGAACACAACGGCATCTAGCTAAGGTCGAGAAAGTCCAACATGTGGTTCACGTGTTACACTGTAAGCTCAAGGTTAAACCCTTCTTCAATGTTATTATCAATGAGTAACCTCTTCCAGTAAAGTCAACCCTCAATAAGTCAGGTACACACATCGCATCAGCCACTGAAGTCTAATAATGATGAACACGTATTTTACCACAGCTACCAAGCTATACGCAAGGCAACTTCTCCCTCCTTCAATCTTCAGCCTCCAACCTTCCCGACACAACAAGAGTCAGTTAATCGACCCCAGTTTCTACCCTTCGCTGCACACCACTAACTATCACAGCTTGGCCGTCAACCATAATGCCAGCTGCCGTCGAAAGGAGAACCCCAACCGAGTGATTCCGAACATCGATAGGGATTAGATTGACTGCTGAGCTACCTATACGGCCTTGCCAGCATCCACCAAATTCACCATGGCGTCCAACTCGTCAACACTCCTCTGGGGCGGTCGCTTCACCGGTCAGTAATGCCTTGTCCAGTCCGGCACGGCGACGTCGCAGATCGATCGCCGCACGATTCCCGCATACTTACCATGCTACTTTCCAGAGAACATGAACGACCTCATGGCCGTCTTCAACGAGTCGCTCCCCGTTGACAAGGTACTGTACGAGGCTGATATTCGGGGCTCCATCACCTTTGCTAGGGCTTTGCAGCAGCTCAACCTCCTCACCGAGAAGGAGCTCGGCGAGATCACCGCAGGCCTTAAGGCTGTCGAGAAGGAATGGTCTGATGGGAAATTTGTCATTCATCCTGCTGTTGATGAGGACATTCACACGGCCAACGAGCGTCGTCTAGCTGAGCTTATCGGCCCGGCCATCGCTGGCAAGCTTCACACAGGTCGCTCCCGCAACGAGCAGATCGCTACCGACATGCGCCTCTGGGCGCGAGACCAGCTCGATGACCTATCCGAACAATTGCGCGCCGCCCTGGCCGTTTGCGCTACCCGGGCCAAAGAAGAGATCGATGTATTGATGCCCGGATACACCCACTTCCAACGCGCGCAGCCGGTCCGCTTCTCACACTGGTTACTCTCCCACGCTACTTATCTTATGAGCGACCTGGTACGGCTTGCAGGCATCCGCGAACGCACTAACTGCTGCCCCCTTGGTGTTGGCGCCCTGGCAGGGAATCCCTTTGGCATCGACCGTTCCTTTCTCACTAAAGACCTAGACTTCTCCTTCGCCCACCCTAATAGCTTAGCGGCTGTTTCTGATCGTGACTTCGTGGCCGAGATCCTGCAGTGGTCGAGCCTGCTGATGGTGCACCTTAGCCGCCTTAGCGAAGACCTGATTATCTACTCGACAGCTGAGTTTGGATTCGCCCGGGTTGCCGACTCCTACAGCACTGGAAGTAGCTTGATGCCGCAGAAGAAGAACCCCGATAGCCTCGAGCTGATCCGAGGAAAGGCTGGCAGGGTCATGGGACAGGTCGGTTCCTTTTCGTCTCCGACTCATAAATATGAAAGTGAGCTGACTGACTTTCGATAGGCGTCGGGCTTCCTTTCCACACTCAAGAGCCTTCCGACCTCGTATAATAAGGACCTCCAGGAGTCAGTAGAGCCACTTCTCGACTGCGTCAAGACGGTTTCACACTGCGTGCGTATTTCTGCCGGCGTCCTAAGTACTCTACAGATCGACTCCGAAAAGATGAAGGCAGCCCTAACGGCCGATATGCTCGCCACCGACGTTGCCGACTATCTCGTCCTAAAAGGCGTACCCTTCCGGCAGACGCACCACATCGCTGGCGCCGTTGTCCGCAAGGCAGAGGAGAAGGGTGTCTCTATTGCCGAACTGGAGCTGTCGGACCTTAAGCAGATTTCACCCCAGTTTGAGGCGGATATTGTCGACGTCTTCGACTTTGAGAGGAGCGTTGAGAAGAGGTCCGCTTATGGCGGCACGAGCCGGAGTTCAGTACTGGAACAGATCTCCGCCATTGAAGCATATCTTGCCAGGAATTAAGCCTGCCGGGCTGGCAAGGCTACCTGTCGTTATCTTTCACGTCTAGCCCAGGGCACAGATAAGATGGCAGACCCTCCGGCGACGAGACGTGTTAGAGCAAGGGGACTTAGAGGATCAAGGGGACATGGTCACGAAAAGTGCTGTATCCCTTTTAATTTAATTATGGCTTCAGCGGTTCCTTCTAGATGCGTTTCACTCATTGAACTGATCTGTGAATGCTGCCTGATTAACCTTTACCTACCCAGCAGCCGTTCTCCATGTTGAATGGAAAACGATGAGGTTGATCTAGTAGAAACTGCTGCCGACAAAGAGCCCTTGAAGCAGAATCCCGATAGCATGATCTTTGATTGCAGAGGTAGGGAAGCTGAGAAGCGAAGCCGACTTCTGAACCAAGAGCTACACAGCGCCAAATACGCTGCTCGGAAGCAACAAGGTACGCTAGACGCTTGCACACACGGGATAGACGTCCGGAATCTCTGACATCTGTAATAGCGACCTTATGAAGAAGGTGAATGAGAATCTCATCGGGGAGATCAGCAAGGGTGTCACACGGTCGCTGATGGTCTGGCGAGCCGTTCAGGACCGTTACCCTCGATACCTTGTTGCAGGGAGGACTTGTCTGCTTACACACTCTCCTACCCGAGGTACAACAGGAGAAATAAAACAAATAAATAAGGAATGATTATTTTCAAATACGCACCCGTCAACCTCGTCAATTAAAAGATCACAAAACCAATCCCATAGCGCGAGGTATCTTTCAAGTGCAACAGCACACGACCTCGTATTTTCACAAGTCATGATTTAAATCACATCATTCAATGGTTTAATATCACATGGTTTATCAAAATATTTACATTCATTAACTACTTCTTATAAAGCCCCCCTCTGGGCACCAGATGTCAACCCTAAAAACAGAAAAAAATTAGAAGTCCGCAGACCGGTTCCGCCCCCCGGCCTCCGGGATATTCCAGAGCACGGGACTCTATCCCGATGCCGATCGGCTGTTGCTGGCGGGTCCCCCGAAGGACCGGCGCCGAGCCCGGGGAGCAGACGGGACCCGGACCGAGGGCCCACTACGGGCGGCAGGGCGGCCACGGGAAGGGCCTGCCGCAACGGCGGCGGCGACCTCGTCCGCGATGGACCGGGCATAAGAGCGGACCCGGTCCATGTTGAACAGGCCGTTTGGTTGCCGGAGCCCGTTCGGCGCTACGATGTTGTAGCGCCACTCGTCGACCTGCTCGATGATGATCTCCCTCATGGCCTTGATGTGAAGGGAGCGCATCTCGACAGCCTTCTGGTTGGTTGGCTGTGCGACGGCGGGAAAAATGGCCTTGATCTCCTTGATGATGTCGGTCTTCTGGGTCTCGAAAATAAACCCGCGGAGTCGCTCGTGGTACTCGGTTTCGATCTTGAAAGTCTCAAAGGCTTTGTCTCTAACTTCCTCACGGGTGGTGGGGACCTTTGAGTAGAGACCTTGTTCACGGCAGCGGGGCTTGAATTCGTTGATCCATTGTCGGTATACGGGTCGGTGGGAGATGCGCTGTCGATCGTTAGATTTAGCAGCGGCTAGGTCTTGTTCGATTGCATAGTCGGGATCCACCCAGAACATGTTGCACTTGGCCACGTATTGGAACATCGATTCGACATCTGCGAAGGGTCTCCAGTACTCAGGAACTGGCACGCCGATAAAGTCCAGGATTTGGTTCGGGACGGAAGTTAGAAGAATCTTGGCCCTCTTCCTGTCGACAATTTCAACCTCGGGAATTCGAATCCACAACCCTTTGTTGTCGACAGTAAGTCCGAAAGGCTTGATGATGGATCCAAGGAGTTGCCACATATCGCCATGAGCTTGATGAAATCGAAGGTACTTAGCCTCCTTAACGTCGAAACAGAAGTGGACGTCAACCTGGATATAGGGACCGGACGGTGGGTCTGAAATAGAGTCTGGCATTGCAGATCCAGTTTTCTCCTGCAACTGGAGTTAGCCTATAACAAGCTTATTGTAGGTCCGTAATAGCTTTACCGTCTTGCTTTTGTCGCCAGTGCCATCTGCAGCGTTCCGGCCAGGGTGACCGAGCTTGCTAATAAGGTGCGACAGAGAAGAAAAGGAGGCTAGCCAGAAAGTTAGTAATGGTAAATTATGAACAATGCGAGACACTGGATACTTACGAGATCGCGGAAGGCGTGTCTTGGGCTTGCCTCTAGAGGACCAGGTGGAGTTCTTCTTGCTGCTAGATGTAGGTGTGGACGGGAAGGTTCCAGAGTCTGGGCTAGGGGAGAAGTTTGCTTGCGAGCTTTGACCTCCACCAGAGTTGCCTTCATTCAGAGCAAGGACAAGGGCGGTTTGACGGGCTGCAGCAAGAGGAAACTGAGAGTGATTGTTAGTCATTTTCTTCGATGCTATGTTCAAATAAAATCAATAGAGTCCACTTACGATAGTGTTTCCCTTGTCTCGGAGTTCTTTGAGCGTAAGGGGCTCGGCGTTGGAATCGGGTGTTCCATGCGCACCAGACTGAGGTCGCGACACATCAGAAGAAGAGGTGAAGTCAGGCGAGATGGCTCCAAGAGTTGTACTGGATTGGTTGAGCTCGTGAGAATCGTCGGTTGGAAGTGTTCCGTAGTCCGCAGGGTAAGGGAGTTCTTCGGGCCAAGGGATAGCAAAATGAGCAGCGACAGCGCTTCCTGTCTCGGTGATTTGAGCATGGGCTCCAAGAAGTTGGTTGATGAGAGTGAGAATGCTTTCCTTGCGCATGTCGGAGCCGATGAGGCCAGAGACGATGAGGTCGATGTCGCCATAGTCCTTCTTTCCAAGACCTTCGATAGGCGTGTCGATCCAACTGAAAGCTGGGGCAAGAGTGCGAATGAGTTGGTTCTTGACTACAAGATAAGTCTCCTTGGGCATGCGGGGAGTCTCCAGAGGAGGATCCAAACGAGCAAATGCTTTGCCTCCCATGGTGACGATAAGGAAAGGATGCGCGTGTTTGCGATAGGGAAGAAAGAGAAGCAAGAGAACAAACTTGTGTTATGGGGAATCAAAAGAGAAATGCGATGTATGTTTGTGACTCCCAAGTTGGAGCCCTGTAGATGTTGAAGGGAGAAAAGAATGTGGAGTTGCTTGCCCCGACGCGATATATATAGGAGGTGGAAACAGGGCAGTGAATCAGTGAAGATAAGTAGCTATCTTATCGGATGGTCAGTATGTGAAATTGGAATAATGAAAGGGAAGGAATATTGACAGGACAGAAAGATCAGGGTTAAGAAATAACTTACCAAGGACCGTGTGTTGATGAAGGAAGAAAGAGTGAGGAGTTGCTCACTCCGGCGCAATGTTTGAAGGGGAGAGAAGCAGGACAGCGGATCGGAGAAACAAGCAACTGCTTGTAGGATGGTTAGTGGCTGGACATAGGAATGACTGAGTGAAGAAAATATGTACAAGACCGAAAGGTCAAGGTTGAGAAGTAACTTACCAAAGAGTATGTGTTGGTGAAGGAAGAAGAGAGTGTGGAGTTGTTTGCTCTGACGCGATGTTTGAAGGAGGCAGAAGCAGGGTGGTGGATCCGAGATGAGAAGTAACTGTCTTGTAAGGTGGTTAGTGTGTGGAGACGGGAATAATGAAATGAAAGCAATGTGTGGAGAAGTCGAGGAATAAAAGTCGAGACTAGCTTACCAAGGAACTTGCGTTGGTAATGAAGGAAGAAGTAGAGTTGCTTGTTCCAACGCGATGTTTGAAGGAGAAACAGGCCAGTGGTTTGGAGAAGACAAGCAACTGTCTTGTAAGATGGTCAGTTAGAGAAGATGGGAATGATGAAAAGAAAAGAATGTGTCAAAAGAATCGAGAGATCAAAGTTGAGAAGTAACTTACCAGAAGCGCATGTTGGTGATTCACTGTTGTTGTCAGAGCGAGGAGAAAGGTCAGTGACTCAGTGGGAGCAGCCTAGAATTAGAATGGGAGTGAGATGGGCTGAGCATATACCAAAGTGGGTTTCAAAATGCAGTACCGAGTGTTAGTGCTGCCCACCAATTCAACCCTGTCAGCTATCCTTGGTACCTCCAACTACTCAGACACTCCAACAGAACTTTGCCATCACAAGTAAAAACAAACTTTCTATCTTTCCACTACGTCCGTCGATCGATATCACCAAGATGGAAGGCCTCGACTCTGATGGGGCTACCCTTTTGTTTTTCTTCTTGTTGTTCCTCCTCGCGGTGCTCGTGCTGGATGACGATGACCACCGCCGACATCATTGGCAGGTTCCACGTCTTTCTGATGTCGAAGAAGAGGATGAAGATGACATCTAAAGAAGTCCTTCTGTCGGTCTACCTCTCATAGAGTCACTGGTGAGTGTGCTGACTCATTCCTAGAACTCAAATGTCAACGGCGGAACTGACTTTGATAATCGCAGTTACCCCCCTGACCGACGACACGATGCACGTTTCTTTGATTTCAGCGATAGCATAGTTGATCGAACCAGTTCTTTCAACTATGCTATCGCCGGTATTGAATCTCTCCCAAACGGGTTGAGGGGATTGTATAGTCCTGAGAGCGGTCCCGTCTGGAAGCTGGGCCGGATTAGGTGCGCTTTTCTTTCCTTTCATCCTCATCAAGGATGCGTACTAACTGAATTCACAGGAGATAGTATAGAAGACCACGATAATCGAATAAAAGAGCATATGAGATTCAACTTGCAATTCCCACAGTATTTCTTGTGCAAACCCGTACGGCGGCCTATGTTGCGAAATGCGATCCCATCCTAACGAGGAGTACTCTGACTTGGTCTTTTGAGTTTCAAACCCGCCGCAATGGACTCTACCTGTCAGTTTATGTTTCTTTTACCAACATAAACTATAACTTAGAGTAGATGTTGCGCTAAAACCTCACGTCTTTGCAAGGTAATCAGCTTTTGGGGTAATACTGAACAAATAATAGGAACTTTGACTGATAAAAGAATTCTTCTTGGGAATACCTGCGGAATACTTAGGGGGTTAATTGGGTCAAAACCTTATCCGACTTGCTGGTTACTTTCTGAGAAACTTTCTTTAATAGACATCTATTACTGAATCGGCCAGTTGACTCACTCCGAAGCACGCTAACCATTCCAATTTGAATACCATACTTCTGAGCTGTTATACATGCTGAGTAGCCAGAGAGAGGAGGGCAGGAACTCTACAAACTGGTTGATAGCGGTAAGGATATATTTTGTGGAAGGCGGCTAACAATATCTTTCTTCCAGATCATACACGATAGCCCTCCATCTGGGGCACACCCCGAGGCAACACACTACGCCAGCTCATCAACGGGAGCATCTTCTCTCATATCGACTCCTTTAACGCCCATTCCGATACCTGTCAGTTTGACATTTAGGGCCGCTGGTATGGAAATGATGGCCACCGGGGCGACGAACACGGGAGTGGCAGCATCCAAATGCTTCGGCCAGAGGGACAAGGATGAGGTCAACCTTTAGTCCTCGCGGCGAAACTACGCTTATCCCGACTGCCGTTGTATATCCTCGACTATTCGAGACCTAAGACGGTATCCCATATCTGCGTCCCAAGATCACCTCGCTAGACGAATTCAGCTGTGTGTGTATAGTAGTAATGGTAATGTGTGAGAGCAAGGTATTCACCAGTCATTGACAACCCAGGACGTGTTCACATACCACCTTAAAACTCTCTGTAAGGATCTATACTAATAATTTGCTCGATATCTAGACTTATCACTCGACGATCGCCACCTCAAACGCTCAAAAGACGATCTCAAAATGGAGACCATCAATAATACCACATATACACGGCGCCGGATAAAACAAATAAGTCATTGGTTGCAGCCACAAGAATAACAAAAGTGTATAAGAGCTCAGCTGGCTATAGAGCCTTGGATAGATAGTGGTTGCTGATGGGTTTTCTTCTCCATTTCTCCTTTTTTACAACCACCCATATGTCTCTTCCTCAAAAGCCATCTTCTGACACCCTGACGAGACGACAGAGGAGTTAGACAGAGTTACATAGAGGCAGAAAACAGGCAGTAAAAGTCAGAAAAGCGATAATTCTTCTCTAATCGCCATCGTACCACTATCATCTAAGCATGTATCTTCTTCCAGAGGTTACAAACTGAGCGCTATATCAACATGCGTCCCTTGACTATCCTATCCACCACTTGACTGCGGAACAAAAGATCTTGTCGACATATACGTGCCGCCGCTGACAGAAGCACTGAGTTGGGGCCGGTTGCAAAGTCCTAGTCCTTTGAATACGTCTTCTGCTTGTCCTGTTGTTGCTAGCTTTCGATGTTTGTATTCACTCTCTCGCTGACTCGGACAGGGCGTACGTGTAGAAATCCTGAGCTGCCATAAAACTTAAAGTCATAACCCAGATCGCAGGCAAGGGTATCGCTCGTAAACTGCCAAGGAAAGAAGATAGATTCTGCTCGACCTGATAGCCCACGAGAAGGCAAGATA
>JAPHDB010000207.1:0-100074 GCA_030772735.1 Fusarium sp. MBC 181 | reverse complement strand
ACACCGAGAAGGTCCCCGGTTCGATCCCGGCCGGAACCACACTCTTGCCTGTCTCTTGGGTGTGTTGCTGCCGAATTGTTTTACCATTTTTGCCAAAACAAAGAACATTGCCGTCTATTTGAGTCCATCCTGGGAGTGCCAGTTGATCCGCTTGCTGAACGACTGCAAGTATGAGGGCAGACGAATTCAACGGTTACTTCCCCAGAAACCGTTGCCATCTGGAACCAAGAGAATGATCGAGATTCAAGACACAACAGGATACTCACGGTTTAGCCCGAACCTATTTCCCCACAATATCTCTTCCTTTCATTTTCTTTCATTCTTTTTAACTAACCCGTGATACTTTATTACCCCATGAAAACACCCAACCCCGCAATGATCCCGGGGAGAATCGGGGGACTAGCCCGGGCCGGCGCACACTTATTAGCTAACGGTTTCCTCCATAGTCAACAAAGTCTGAGTTTTCCCAACTCCTACGTCTCCATGGCGTTTTTAGAGATGTAGCTTATGTGGTAGAAGAAGGGTAATCATTACATAACCGTTGAATACGCGGCTCCAAAAAGGTAAGAAAGATTTTGTGGGATGGGGAAGGGGAATGGTTATAAAAGGGCGACTCGCCAAGGTTTGAACTTCGATACAAACTGCTAGCTTTAGAGATTCAAAACTGTACCAGCAAGGATCATGGCAACTAAGAGCATTGAGGAGATTCGCTCCAACTCGCCTGCGCCCATGAGCGTAAGCCTGGGACACCAGATTGGCAACCCCGTTCGTACACCCTTCTTTTATTGATCGTGATGTACAGCTAACATTCCATGCTTCCCAGTCCCCTCTAGCCATGGGCACATTCGCAACTACTCTTCTAACTCTATCCTTGTCAATGATGGGTTTCCGTGGAGTCGAGACGCAGACCATCTTCATTGGCAACTTGTGCCTCGCCGCTGGCCTGTGTATGTTTGTATCTGCTCAATGGGAGATGGCTCGTGGTAATACATTTGGATATTCCGCACTGAGTGCATACGGTGAGTCTGAACCAGCAGTAACCTTTGTATCTAAAAACTGACTCTCTTTCTAGCCGTGTTCTACGGCGGTTATGGCGTTATCCTCTGTCCGTCTCTTGGTGTCCTCGAGTCCTACGGCGGAGCGACTCCCGAGTACCACAACGCTCTCGGATTCTACGTTCTAAGTCTGTCTGATCTTATCACCACCTGACCCCTCAATTACTAACGAGTTTATAGTCTGGGCCGTTCTAACACTGTTCTTCATGCTGGGATCAGCTCCTATGTAAGACCATTCCCGCCAGACCGTGATGAGCAGACACTGACAACTACTTAGCAACCTCGTTTCATTCGGCATCTTCACTACCATCTTCTTCTGTTTCACTCTCGATGCGGCATCAAACTTCGCCCATGCTGATGGAAAGCTCGAAGTTGCAAAGGCTCTGATGAAGGCGGCCGGCGTGTTCGGGTTCATCTCTGGGCTATTGGGATACTACAGCTGCGCTGCCTCCATGTGTACTGATGCGCTTCCTTTTGAGCTGCCATGTGGCGACACATCGAGATACTTCAAGAAGTTTCGTAAGCAGCTGTGAGATGCTGAGCATGGAGGTGTTTCCTGTATGTACGAAAAAGGATTGTCTGAGAAGCGAGGCGAACGAGCTTGTCATGATTCAACTTTGCAGTCATACCAAAAAGACTTCAGGTTCATTGAGCTTCTATCGTACTGAATGACCTGAATAACGACCTACTTGTCCTTCTTTGAATCGCTGTCATCTTGTTTGATCTCTTGCCAATCCCCTTCTCCTTCAACCTTGTCCTTGGTCTCCTCCACATAAGAAAGATCAAAAGGTGTCATCTCCCACAATCTACAGACCAACAAAACCTGCGTTCCAACGATCACGATCCCGAATCCCAAAACAACAGCCCATCCAAGTAAAATAACAGCAGTGAGGGGCGAGTAAACAAGAAACCCAAGGATGCGCGGCTTCATGGCAGGGTACGTGCGATTGACCAGCCCAAAAGTAATTCGCCACGCTGACTTGACGACCCAAGAGCCATGAAGGAGGTGCAGTGGGAGGATCAAACTGCAGAGTAGAAAGACGATGTATTTGTAAAGGCGCGAAGTGATACGATATTTGAGCCAGAATCTCGACGGTTTAATTGGTTGCTCCGTAGGTGTTGTGTCGAACGAGTCGACTTGTTTGGCGGACCACCAGCAATTGACGAGGATGAGGACGGCGAGGGTCCAGAAGAGATCGCTCTGGACGTACTCGTAGCGCGCAGAGTCATTGTACCAAGAGGACTCGTAGGATGGAGAGCCAGCTTTAGTTGTCATTTTGGCGACGACCAAGATGTGAATGCATGGAGTGAATAGAATGATCTCAGACGAGATTTATGCTGGGCATTCTTTAATATGTTCCTTAAATGGCTGCCTGGGCATTAGCTCATTGATTGCAAGTGAGAGAAGACGCTACTCCACATTCCTACCCCACGTCGATTTATGTTTGGTCTTCTGTTGGTGATCAATTGGGGGCGTCAGCAATGAGACGACTCCGTGGCGATCAGTCAGCGATGAATTGGATGTTTTGCCAGTCGGTGTTTACAGTAACATCCATTTGTACGGAGTATCGTCAGCAGAAATTGTTGGTTCGACCATTCCATCTGCCCATAGCCGAAGCTTTCCGGAACTGACCTTGCCACAAGTTAGCGGGGATGCCCTAGAAGCAACCCACTAAACCTGGATTCTGACAGCTGTTTCTGCCATGGAGGTGGGTGTCAGAAGAATTGTCCCGTCCTCTAAGGCTTAGGCTACAGAAATAAAGTAGCCTAAATGCTAGCCTAAGCTAGTATAAGGTGATCAAATTATTTCATCTCTTATGCTCTCAAGGGCCAATTCTTATGACACCCTGAGGTCTGCCGACGCTTGCTGACATTATAGTGCATCGATCGTCGCATCAGCGGGCAATTGGCAAACACCACAACGCTCACTCAACCGTGTCGCGCAATATACAATACAACAAGTTTTATGGAACTATATGACCTCTTCAGTCCCAAAGGGTATCAGCCATGGCGGACTTGACTAACCAGTCTTTGCATACCCAGTCAACCCGCTTTGCAATGACGGGTATCTCTACAGTAGATACATCAAGCATCCCGGAGGGGTCGTAAATATTGGCATCATCCATGTCGACAAGCGGTGCACTATACTCATGATGCGCGACAACGACCTTGAAGGGACGAGCATAGCTAGAGTCTCCTCCATCTTCCGGATTCCACTCCTTTCCACCAATCGACCGCTTAACGTTCCAAGATTCCCGGCGCAGCACATACGGCATCGCTATGACGAGATGCTCGAGGGTGCGAGCTCTAGCGACGTTGTACCACAGTGCTTCTTCTCCCAGGTTGACCTTGAAGCCAGATAAGCGACGCAACTTGGGCCATATTTCGCTAAGTTCGAGTCCAGCTCTCCAAAACTCAAGAACAGGCAAACCGCCAAGAGTGGTAAGCTCTTCAAGGTTGGTGAGTGCTCGTAAACCCTGGGAGAAGAGAGCGTCGATGTGCACGTCAATGCTATATTGCTGTGCGATTCTGCGGTAAGGCAGGTCGACGATGAGACGGCGCACGGAACCGCCTAGTTTGACAAGTAGGTCTCTGATCAGCCCTCCCGTTCGAACGGACTGGATCTCTTCCATGCTGAGGCCAAGGTAAACGGAGGACACCTCGGAGAGCCGCATAACCCTGGGGAGAGTTGCTGACGGGCCATTATCCTCCGAGACCTTGGAGTCGACCAAACATTTTAGAAAGCCTGTCAAACGAGTGATAGAGTCGATATATACGCAATGCTGTCGTAGAAACCTCGTCGCGGGTTCATACGTAGCTCTGCACACCCGACTCCAAGCGATTAAGTTTTGAACATCCGTGTGTCCAACATCGACGATGCGATTGGGTCGCCCAGGCGGTATTGTCGCTTCGAGAATTTGAAGAACTATTTCGTGAGGGATATAAAGATTGTGCGTCATATTGAGATGAATGGTGGCTGTGCTGATCCCTTTGAACAATGAAGCGAAGTCAGTCTTAAAAGCGATTCAGTTTTCGCGGTTGCCTGTTAGGCTGCGGTTTAAAGAATCGGCACGGGCCGCCGACAGCTGAAAAGAATATCCAGGGCAACAAGTTTAGCTTGTTAGGCAACAAAATTAATAAATTCCACTGATCAATATGGTAATAACTGTCAATTATTTGTAACTGCGCGACAAGGTTGAGTGAGCTTTCTGGTGTTGGTGCAATGCTGATGCGACGATTGATGCACTGTAACGTCCGCAGGTGCTGTCAGAAACAACAGTCAGAATCCCAAGTTTAGTGGGTTGCTTGCAGGGCATCCCCACTAATGTGCGGCAAGCTAGGGGATCAACTCCAGAAAGCCAGCCCTCAGGGCGTCAGAAGAAATGACCGATAAAAGCATAAAGGATGAAATAGTTTAGTTATTTTATGTTAGTTTACACCAGCTCTTAGGTTACTTTATTTTGGCAACCCAAGCCTTAGAGGACAATTCTTCTGTTACCCACCTGCCAGCCTATGTCGGCTATTGGCAGATGGAATGGCCGAACCAGCGATTTCTGCTGACGATCCAAAATGGATGACTGAAGAAGTCATATGGTTCCATCAAACTTGCTGTATTGTATATTGCCGCTGTGTATATAATTATCTCAAGAGTCTGGGACCATCAGGATATCGTCCACATTGACAGCTTGACCTGTAGCAATGGATCTATTAGCCGCAATGCCCGTCAGTATCGAAGCCGCTCCATCAACGTGACTCGCCGCTCTCATGTACTCATCGGAGACCGGTGTTCCAAACAGATCGTTCAGCAGCACCGTATCTCCACCTCCATGCGCGCCAACACCTTCCTCGACCTGAATCTCTCTTGGCTTCTCAAAAAGAGGTCGCAGTAGGATCTTTCGGCTCTCGATAGAACCCTCAGCAGCTTGGTCGCCGCCAGAGTTGACATAGCTGTTCTCGACAATCTCGACCTCAAGCCGTCCACCCGTTCCGTTGAAGCTCACACGGAAGCCTTCCCATGGCGCGTAAGCTGTGAGGGAGTAGGAGAGACTGGCTCCGTTACGATACTTGACGAGCACATTCATCGTATCCTCAATGCTAATCCCGTCACCGAAAACGCTCTGGTCGCGATAGTAGCTATCTTCATGCTCGGCGTCGAGGTACATGGCCTTCAATTGAGGGTTCTGATCGAGATGTAGTGCGAAGGGGTCGGACTTGGCGACTTCACTGCCGTGCGCGCGGGTGTAAAACTCCGTCTTGCCACGCTTCTCTGCGTTCTCTCTGCCGTAGAATGCAAGATCGCCTGTCGCAAAAACAGTTTGGGGTCGTGTTTGAAGCCAGAAGTTGACGAGGTCGAAATGATGTGTTGACTTGTGGACCAAGAGACCGCCACTGTTGCGCTTGTCTCTGTGCCAGCGACGGAAGTAGTCTGCTCCGTGACTTGTGTTGAGCATCCATTCTATACTGGTGTCAGTCTATGCCCTCGTTCGCCTGTCATTCCTACTTACCGAAGTGAACACTAGTGACTTTTCCGATGGCCCCCGACTTGATCAGCTCAAAGACCTTGGTGTTATGCGGCGCATATCTGTAATTGAACGTCACGCGGACCTTCTTCCCAGTCCTCTCAACCGCTGAGAAGATCTCCTTACACCTGGGTGCATCGATCGTCATGGGCTTCTCCGTAATGACATTGCATCCCAGTTCCAGCGCTCGGACAATGTATATATTATGCGTTCTGTCCATGGTTGTGACGATGACCTCGTCAGGTCTGGACTCCTTGATCATCTGGTCGAAGTTGCTAGCGAGGTACGTCGGGACTTCGCCGTGCCCGAGGGACTTGAGCTTCGGGTTGGCATAGTTCATGCGAGTTTGGTTGGTGTCGCAGAAGGCTACGATACAGGAGGTCTTGTTGTAATCGGTCGCGATAGCTGAGTAGAAGAAACTTGATCGGCCGCCCGTGCCGACGACGGCGTATCGTTTTCTCGATGCTTGATCTTCGGCCATGGTGTTGACGTTCGTAGGGGAAGTTCATCGGTTAGAACTGGGGAGCGGAGCGTCTCTCATGCTTATATAGCGGGCCGAAAGTAACCCCCAATCTCGAAAACCCCACGCGGTATTATTCGGGACATCACGAAGCCATGACATGTTGACGGCGAGAGGGGATCATACTCGGGGTGTCTTGTCCCGAAGTGTGGATCTCGGACTGCGGGGGTCATTCTGAGTGACAGTTCGTGCTCGGTAGCCAGATCTTGAATGGCCTGGATAGGACCAATCGTGGTCATATCAGAATTCAGGAAGATATGTTCCGGTCGATTGTGGTGGTAGGATTGTTGCAGCTGCAATAGAGCTGTTTCGAGGACGCGAATTCGGACGCGTTTGGTGCTTGGTCTGCTTGGCCAAAGCCCGCCCATTAAATCGGAGTAGCATGGATGCGTTGACGGTCTTATAGCTCAGGTTCGATGACCATACTGAGGCTTGACAGTTCTTGAGACCAGATAACCGACTGCCTGATGTCGTTGCGGCGTGGAGCTTTTTTACAGTGGTTCAAGTTGAAGCGATGTTTGCTCGAGCTGCGAAACAACATGGAAGTGGAAACCTCAGGCCTCGGCACAGCGCTTGAGCACCTAAAGCCACCGTAAGCACGCTGGAACACTTCACAAGGAAGGAAGGAAGGGGCAGATCGGGCAGCCTAACAACTTCTTCAATCCATACAAAAAAGAAAGCATCACAATCATTGCATCCTGCACTTACTGATCACAAACATCAAACATGACCAGAATCTTTCTGTAAGTGTCCCTCTCTCAGCGGCTTCCGCCAGCTAACATGGCTCTAAACAGCACTGGCGCTTCCGGTTACATCGGGGGCGATGTCCTCCATCTGCTGCTCAAATCGCACCCTGAATACAGAGTTCGCGCTTTGGTCCGAGACGCATCCAAGGGCGCCGCAATTACTAAAGCCTTCCAACAAGTGGAAATCGTCAACGGCAGCCTCGACGATACAGACACCATCGCTCAAGAAGCCAAGGAAGCCGACATTGTAATCCGTCTGTTCTAGACAGTCCCCCGCTTTTGTTCCGCTCGCTAATGTCACTGTCCCTGCAGATCTGGCAGCTACCGGTCATCTAGCAAGCGTCCAAACCATCTACGAAGCTCTTGCGAACAAACCCAAAGGTTCTAAATCGCCGTATTATATCCAAATCTCGGGCGCAAGCGCACTCGCAGCTGGTGAACTCGCTGACAAGACGCGGGTCTTTGGCTCGGGTAGTGATGTCATCTACAATGACCTGAGCGGCATCGACTCGATCAAGTCGTTCATTAGACAATATCCCAGTCGCGCCGTGGATAACTACATCATTTCGGTGAAGGAACAAGAATCGCCTGTCAGAACAGCCCTCGTCGTTCCCCCGATCATTTTTGGCCAAGGTCGTGGACCTGGCAATCAGCGCAGCATGCAGATTCCGGACCTCGCTCATGCGACACTTAAGCGCCAGCGGGGACTGAGGGTTGGGCCTGGTGAAAGTCGATGGGGTAACATTCACATCCAGGACTTGAGCCGATTATTTCTGCGATTAGTGGAAAAGGCGGCTGAAGGCGACCATGATGAAAATATTTGGGGCGCAAATGGTGTCTTCTTTACTGGTGTGGGAGAAATGGTGGGTTCTCTAATGCGCGTCGAGTGCTTGCAGCATGCTAACAAAGTGGATAGTCATTTGGCGACATCTCGCGACGAGTCGCTATCGCTGCAAATGACTTCAACCTAATTTCCAGTAACGAAGTGGACGAAGTCGGTGTCGAGGAGTTTGATCAGCTAATTCCTCGCGGATCCGTGCTGCTGGGAACCAATGCCCGCGCTGGGGCTGATAGAGCCAAGGCGACGCTTGATTGGGAACCAGAGATGAACAGTTTGGAAGAACTGATCCCACAAGCTGTCATTGACGAAGCGCGAGCTCTTGGCATGAAAGGTAAGAACCTCTGACTGACCCAGCTTGGAAATTTGTGGAATTGAGTTGACTTTCTTGTGCCTGATTTAGTGGAGCAATGGATGTAGATCAAATGCGGGCGGGCTTGTCTTCGTTGTGAACAGGATGCAGAAGGATTAATGACCAGTCCTGTCTTTTGGCATTTGTACTCGACAATTGATAATGGTTGCTCTCAAAGAATTGATGCTACTGATTCCCTTTAAATCTAGGAAACTTGCTTCACGCCCCTTGACTGTTTGAGGTTGCGAGTTACAGATTCTGGACGGCATCCGCAGTGACCTTCCAGCGATGGAAGTATCTCGTCGTTCACTGTAGTTTTAACGCAACATGCCAAACGACATATGCTCAACGAGGGTTATCAGCGAATCAACGGCATAGACATTTTCATAATCTTCGATACTTCATCTGGTCTTCTCATCTTAAGATTACCTTATTCTATTATCGCTTAATTATATGCCATGCGCGCAAACAACACGTCCTGTACAGGGTAATCTCGACGCGTCTGCCACAAACACCAAAGATTGCTTTTTTTGTGGCTACATAGTGACGTAACGTAACTCTATACACGGCCGATCAAATCTGAGTTTCATCCCCAGGTGGGTAACAGAAGAAATGTCCCCTAAGGCTTACGCTACCATAATAAAGTAGCCTAAGAATTATTCTAAACTAGCATAAAGTGATCAACTTATTTCGTGCCTTATGATTCCAGCGGCCAATTCTTCTGACACCCTGACGATCCCCTTAAGGGAACGACTCCCATCAGCCGTTGTGTGACGTAATTAAGTGCTATCATTATCTTGACCTGAGTATAAACTATATCAAAATGCCGCCCAGAAAAGCGCAGAACAAGCGCCCGGCCACTGACGCCGAAGACAACAAGCCCGCGTCTAAGAGCGCGAGAACGGGCAATGCAGAGGAGCAAGGCGAGAGCTCCCGAGCCCCTCGAGGCTCTCGCCAGCGTCGCATCCCCAAAGGTCCCAAGGGACAATCCATGATGCCTCAATTCATGCCTCGTGAATGCGTAGAGGCAAAAGTCATTGAGAACCTACCCATGCCCTCGCGCTGGGTCGCTGCAGTTGACGCGATACCCGATCGCTCCATGACTTTGAACAGTCGCAAGTGGTGGGAGGATCACGGTCCTTGGCTCGAGGCTCATAAGGCGGGTCTTAAGCTCCCTGCTGCGAAGTGGAAGATGAGAGAGGAAGCGATGAAGCAGGATGGCAATGTTCCTGATGACGAGGGCAATGACGATTGGGATTTTGTCTGCTTGCCTATTCCCAGCTCGGAGCGGAAAGAAGAGGATGAAGAGTCGGTGGATTCGAGCTTGGTTGACGAGGAGGAAGAGAGTAGAAATAAGGACAAGGAAGGTGAGAAAGAGGGAGATGAAGAGGGAGAATCTAAGAAGCCTTATGGTAAGCTTGCATCGCTTCATCCTGACTGGCCTTGGTACTTCACAATGCGCGCCGACGATCGCTTGACTTGGTGGCAGATTGAGGCTCTCAAGCGCGATCAGGACGACTTTGATCTGCACATCTACAACGACTTTACCGCTTACGGCATGCATGAGCTCATGGAGAACATTGTAAGTTTTGACAAGCTTCGCGTGCCTTTCCACCATAACTAACTGGCTCACAGTTCCTCCAGTTCAGCTCCGTCTTCAAGGTCAAGGCAAGCTATCGTAACTTCTGGCCTGAAGTTGAGGGTCTAGCTCTGATTCTTCGCAGTGGTATCGTCAGCTATGAAAGTAAGCGCAAGACAGTCACCATTCTGGCGACGTATTCTAACTGCAGTGTGCGAGGATTCCGAGAAGTGTGAATTTATCAGCGAAATGGTCGGCTGTCTCACCCTCGCTACCATCGACGCACTCAAGAAGCAAAACGTCTTCAAGCCCGATTCAGAAATCAAGAATCTTGGCCTAGTTCTCTTCATGCTCATACGCTGGGGCCGCGAACAGACCGACTATGAGTTCTCTGAGGAGTGCTGCTCTTGGATTTACAAGGTTACTGGCCTCGCTGAGGAGGCGGACATCGAACTCACTGCCCCTAATAACTTTGACAAGCACTATGATGAGATTGTTGATAAGCGCGATAGGCGGGCCAAGGATATGTCGAGATGGGATCATGTTAACTGGGGATCCCAGGTACGTTTTTCGAGTTCGTTGGAATGAAGGTACTAACTGTATGGTGAAGCTGAAGGCATCCGGTAACAGACATGACGATGGTCCAACGCGTATCGGTGGACAGCACTATGATATCACCAAGATGCCCAGAGCGCAGCGAGACAGGCACTCTTTTAAGTACAATACCATTGATGACATTATGGATCAATTAATGGGAGAGACTAGCCACCTTGTTCCAGACCTGATGGCGGGTGGGAGGGATATCATGATCTAATATTGTTTGTCGCAATCTCATGCATATCTATGCCGAGGCCTGGTTCTGTATTTGGTCGAGTCGAATATGATTCTGCAAATTCGACTAAATTTGAACAGATACGTCTTTTATAATTAGTATAGGAGGCTCTTCATCCCGCATGCCTGGTTCGGTGTGTACTAAAAGTATTATTTAAAATCTTCAAAATCCAAAACTATCAACCTTGCTTCTCGCCAAACTTTGCCCAGGCCATCTCACAAGACTTCGCAATCTCAACATCCGAGATTTTCGTGATCCTCTCATTAATCTCCCTTTCAATTCCAACGAAATCCTTTCCTACACCCTTCGCTCGCCACTCATAAGCATCGCCAATAAATCTGCTGCTCTGTACAAGCCATTGTGTCCTCTCCCTCCTCACTGTGTCGAATGCTGCAAACGCAGCCTCAAGGTCCGAGCGAGTCTGCACGCGTTTATCGGCCAGTAGTTCCGCCATGACAGCGCTGTCTTCGATACAGAATCCAGCTCCTGCGCCGTGGTGAGGACTTGAGGCGTGGGCGGCGTCGCCGAGAATGGCTATTCGGCCTTTGTAGAAGGTGGGAATGGGGTTGTCGCCTGTGTCGAAGATTGCCCACTGTGATTGTTAGTAATAAGCTCATATGAGAGGAAGAAAGTACATACGACACTGAGAGTCTCTTCTGTGAGCTTCAGGAGATTTCGCACTTGACTGTTGTATCCCTTGAAATCATCAAGAGCGTCTTGTCGATGAGCAGTTTTTGTCATCTTTTTGGGGTCATCCCACTCATTCGGATCAGTGCGGAAGGCGACAATGTTCAGCTTCTCGCCATGGTTCACTTGGAATGTCAGGATATGA
This sequence comes from Fusarium sp. MBC 181, assembly GCA_030772735.1. NCBI lineage: Eukaryota > Fungi > Ascomycota > Sordariomycetes > Hypocreales > Nectriaceae > Fusarium > Fusarium sp. MBC 181. The sequence goes on along the minus strand of JAPHDB010000207.1, from coordinate 88,800 downwards.
CCATCGGGTCCCATCTGGTATGCGTCAGTATCCGTCGTGGAGGTGACTCTTATCAACTTACATGCATGCACGCATTTCGTGCTCTTTCCTCACCCACAGCCTCAATCGCCTTGTCCATAGGGATAAGACCACGGTAGGCGTACTTGTGAGAATATTGCGGTCGTGCAGATGGGTGCTTGTCTCCCACGATGAACTTTCGGACGTGAGATCCAATACCGTCGCAACCGATCAAAGCATCGGCATGTGCTGTTGAACCATCAGAGAAGGTCATGCGGATCTTGCCATCGGAATCCTCCTGTGCCTCCTCAATCTGCTTGCCGAACTTCACTCTGTCCGATGGCAGTAGATGGATAAGCTCATCAAGGAAATGAGCTCTGTGCACTCCATTCTGACCCAAAGAAGTCTTGATGCTGAATTCCGTCTTGTCCTCTTCGGTGGTGCCGTCTAAAAAGTCGAACCAAGTCTCCTTCTTAGATTCCCAGGCGTTCCAAGTGCATACTTTGTGGAAAGCATCGTGGACACCGGGATGGCAGACCTTCATCGCCTGCACAGCATTGGGTGTGAATGAGACTCCGGCTCCAATCTCGTGAAAGTCATCAGCTCGCTCGTAGAGGGTGACGGGGATGTTGCGACGGTGCAGAGCGATGGCAAGAGTGAGGCCCGCGATACCACCGCCGACGATGGCGATGTCGAACGGCTTCTGGTTGCTTGTTGATTCAGTCATTGTATGTGGTTTGTGATAAATGAAGGGCCAGGCCGAGAGATTGAGGAGAGTTATTTCTGCTCTTGTTGACTTTAAGGAAAATAATCGTTGATGTTGATATCTTATAAAGTCCCCATGCTTCCGTCATAGACACAGCCGGCGAGTCCGTGAGCGAACTAATAACCAAGAAACCCAAGACCCGGCTTCCGATCTCCACTTTCTGACTTCCGACAGAATGGAATCTCGCTCCTCCGCTTGCTCCGGAATGTGGTTTGCGGGGAAGAAGCCTCCACATCTCTTCCGCGGAACTGACTCAGGAGTTGCCTTGTCAGTCTTCACGCTTTCAGCCTTACAACCTCTTATCCTATACCAGAGAAGCCGAGATGTAGCCTCTTTCTGTTTGAAGAAGACCTGTTAAAGACCCTTCCTTAACTTACGTCTGGTATATTCCAGATCTTACCGGCGGCTTTGTGAAGAGCTTAGCGGCTGCGTAGAGGAAGATCCACAGCGGGGTTGAACTGTCATGATGGCAAGAGAGCGATTGCAAAGATCAACAGGAAGTACAAATGTGATAAAAATGCTTTTGTTTATTGAGAAACTTTGGCAGAAAACTCTCTCAGCTGTATATCTTCAAAGACCTTGTGCTAGATACTGTTCGCTTTGCGCGAATAGTCAGTAACAAGCTTCCAATTGGAAGCGTACTGCCAGCCAGGTAGGTAACAGAAGGATTGTCCTCCAAGGTTTGAGCTACCATAATAAAGTAGCCTAGGTCCCTATCTAAGTTGGCATAAAATGATCAAACTATTTCGTCTCCTGTGCCTTTTAGGGGCCAATTCTTCTGATGCCCTGAGACCAAGCAATCCAGTGGAAGAACGACTCATGTAGAAAAAGTCATAGCCACAATCAACCCACCGCGCCTCACATCAGCTTACGCTTTGACCCGTCGTATTACAGCACATTCTTTTCGTATTTGCGAGGTATTGGTGTCAAATCGTTGCAGCATCCTTGGCAGCTGAAAAGAATGCCCAAACAGGGCCATTTCTTTGCTTTTTTCATGATTCCGCTCCACTTTCTTCACCGCAGGCCGCCTCACTCTTACAGGCAAGATAAGAAGTGGACAACTGTCTCTGCTTAAATATGCCGTTTCTCACCATGAGATCACTATTTGCTCACCGCAACCTAACCATCTCTAATTATAATGTCTTTAGCTTTTGAAACACAACAAATGACTCAGCGAAAGACATCAGACGCGGGTGAGCTGGGGGGAAGTGGGAACGACTTTGTCAACTTCTCACTTAACCTCATTGCCCCAATCAAGTCAACAGACCTAATCCACGATAATGGCTGTGGCTTTGGCCTTGTATCAAAAGCTATCATAGCTAGGGCTTCGCCATCGGCGAAGGGGTTTCGCATCCAGGCGACTGATGATAACCCTCAGTTTGTCATGTGCTGCGAGGAGGAGGCAAAGCGAAACAAATGGCCTTTGGAGGCTCATGTCATGGATGCTCGAGTAAGTCCTAATCGGTTCGCGCGTTGAAGGCATCTGTACTAACTAGAGATTAGGATCTGGACTTTTCAAACAACCATTTCAGCCACTCTTTCAGCAACTGGCCTTTCCAATCTGCTCAGGCTGCGAAATTCGCTCTGGAAGAAGTTCATCGAACTCTCAAGCCTGGAGGCATCGCTATAGTCAGCTCATTCGAAGGAGCCGCTTCTACAACGCCAGTGCAAGACAGATCTTCGCAGGAGGAGCAGATGAAAAGTGAATTGGTGGAGGCAGGGTTCAGTCCTGATAAGACAGAGGTATACCGCAACGATGCGTCGGTCATGGTAGCCATTGCTACGAAAGATTAAAGCTGATCAATCATGAGTGCTGTATGAGCTCATTGGGAGGAGTTGATTACGAATACTATTTTTTCTATATATAACGTTGAAGTTCATGTGGCCAATCAGAGGCATTATTGATAGACTTGAGCTTATAAATTCATGGTTTTGAGTTAAGAAGCCAAGATGTTGCATTCACGAAGTGGAGTTATTATCAAAAAGTCTGTGCATGATAGGATTGATTGAGGGAAATTTTTAATCTTTGCTTCACAGCATGGAACCATGGCACAGAAAGTTTTCAATGACGCAGATCTTCACTCTAGCCCACCATGACGCCATGCCACTAGTGATATCAATCTCTATAAGAAGCGCTGCAATTGCACGCTTGTCCTCAAAGCCAAATCGACCGTACTCATCTCTTATAACCTATCCGAAACCGCCATCATGACTACTAAAGCTATTGTTATGGTTGAAAAGGGGAAGGCCACTATCCAAGAAGTCCCAAAGCCCAAGCTCCGTGATGATTATGTGCTTGTCAAAGTCAATGCTGTTGGCATCAACCCCACAGACTGGAAGCATATTGACTTTGAAGTCGCCGACGCTGGCTCCCGAATCGGATGCGACTATGCTGGTGTCGTTGAAGAAGTTGGAAGTAAAGTGACCAAGCCCTTCAAAAAGGGTGATCGTATTAGCGGAGTAGTGCATGGAGGGTAAGTGTTTCACTGGAAAGTCGATGCTCGTCGCTAACCCTCGTTAGTGATCGAACGCAGCATGAGAACGGAGGATTTGCTGAATACATTGTTGCCAAAGGCGATGTTCAAATCAAGACACCGGATAATGTGAGCGACGAAGAAGCTGCTACCCTCGGTATTTCCGTTGCGACTGTAGTAAGTATATATCTGCCAAAAGCGATAACCAGCTGCTGACCAACGACTAGGGCCAGGGACTCTATAAGACTTTGGGTCTACCGCTGCCCAACGAAGCTAAGAAGAGTGACGAATTCATTCTCATCTATGGCGGAAGCACTGCAACTGGTATCTACGGCATCCAGTTCGCCAAGCTATCAGGATTGCGAGTCATTGCAACAGCTTCTCCACACAACTTCGACTATCTCAAGTCCCTTGGAGCAGAAGCTGTTTATGACTACAAATCTTCCAACGTCGCTGAAGAAATCCGCAAATACACCAATAATACATTGAAGCTCGCTTGGGACTGCACCGCTCTAGGAGCAGCCATCTGTGCCGGGTCGCTAAGCACGGAGGGTGGAAAGTACGCTACTCTCCTTCCAGTAGACCAGAAGCAATTGTTGGACGTGAACCCCAAAGTCGACGGACCCTATGTTACTCTGATGTACTCCATCTTTGGGGAGAGGTTCGTCAAGGGCTCTGAGACACCACCCAAACCTGATGAGTTTGACTTTGCCAAGGACTTTTGGGAGATCACCCGACAGCTCCTCGAGGAGGGTAAACTCAAGGCTCCACAGACCTATGTTAACCGAGGCGGCAATGGTTTCGAAGGCATTCTGAAAGGCCTAGACGAACTGCGAGCTGATAAGGTGTCTGGAGGAAAGCTTGTTTACACTCTTTAGATAACTAGTGGACGTGAATAACCCTACATATAATCCAATGCAAGGTCAATAGAAATTTAAAGTAAAAGACTAAAACAAAACAAAAACCATTAGCAATAACGATAAATTTAATTAACATTGCAGTGAAAAAAGGTAAAAAGATTGTTTGCATGCCTCCACACCGGATTGAACGATGGACCTTTGCATTACAAGTGCAACGCTCTACCACTGAGCTATAGAGGCGGCTGTTTTCGTTAGCGTCGAACAACGATTTACAGCCTATATACTATGAAAGTGACAGCCAGAAAAACAACGTTACATCGGCTTCACCTGAATATTGCAGCGCCTCTTCCGTAGCAAAATCTCCTTGCAGAAAATGCTCGTGTGCCCATGATATTCCCATCGGTGCGCAGGGAATAATTTTCCGTGATCTACAGCACTGTTTGTAGCGCATCAATTCCAATCCATTTGTAGAGGCATGGAGGTTCTAGTTTCTACTGCCTTCGAAAGCCAAACAGAAAACTTTCCCCAGCCATTCCACCCTCCCCCAGATCGGGCCTTTTCTTAATTTCTGGGTCCATCACCAACTAAACAGTCGAAGCGATGGGTTGAAAAAGAATAACAGCTGATTGTTGACATCAGGAGGAACGAACAGGCATCTTGCACCTGACATATTCGTCCTAGCGTAGGCTCTGCGCAATGACAGGTCGCAGTGCAATTTCCGGCATTTTTGAGCCGAGCAGCAAGCCACGGAAAGCCAAACTCGGTAATAAATCGACGCTTCATAGAGGCTTCGTCAAAGTCAATTGGACGACCTGCCGAGTTGATTCGGTATCGGCGACCTGTTATTCCAAGCGACTGCCTGTCCTCGTGTACGTAATGATTCGCAGAGCTTGTCTTACGAGCTGCTGAAAAGGACTTGGGACTGTGGAGCGTCTGTTGGTTGCATCTGGTCTTGCAAGCTTATCTCTCTCTCTCTGATTGCATTACCTCACAGATACCATCCTTTCGTGTCTAGCGGGATTTCCCTTCTTTCCTTTAAATGCAAGACGTCCATCCTGTGATACCGAGCCCATCGCTCTTACCCGAGGCATCACATATTCTATTCCTTGACCGCAAAACGTGACCCTGCCTGTTTCCTCCGCTTTGTATAACTGTGACTGGGCGTGCACTTTATCTTCTTTGCACAGCATCATTGTGATTTATCAGTTTTAGTGAACACAACGATGCTAGGCTTTAGGAAGAAGTCCGATAGCGACGCTTCTGCTGAGGCTCGTCGTAACGATGAAGTCCAAGATGATATCCCTCAACGACCTTGGATGGAGACAGCTCTTCCAGTCTTTGCTTGCGGTGCTGGTCTTTTCTCAGACGGTTACATCAACAACGTGAGCTCTACCACGGTCCCTCTGTGGCGATTTCCTAACATGTTCAGGTCATTGGCTCCGTCAACACCACGCTGAGGCGACAATATGGAGATATCTACGTCAAGTCGAATGCATTCAAATACGTGTCCGATATTGCCTTTGTAGGCACTGTCGTTGGTCAGCTAGTATTTGGCTTCCTCGCTGACCACTGGTCGCGAACGAATACGCTCATGGTGTCTACTGTTATTCTTATTATCTTTACCGCCTTGGCTGCTGGATCCTACTGGCATGGCGAGCCCGTTGGAATGTTTAACATGCTGACTGCCTGGCGATTCTTTGTTGGTATTGGCATTGGAGGTAAACATTCTTTGGATCACTGGGCAATCAAGTTGTGCTAACAAAGTCAGGTGAATACCCGGCAGGTAGTGTTGGATGCGCAGAGTCCAGTGGTCAAATGAAGAAAGGCACCCGAAATCGATGGTTCATCCTGTTCACCAATTCGATGATCGACTTCGGTTTTGTCATTGGTGCTTTTGTTCCTTGTAAGTTACATCAACCACTGCTCATCATATCGCTGACACGACACAGACGTCGTTGCTGCCGCCGCTCACAACGCCAACTTTGGTACCATTTGGAGAACAAGTCTCGGTATTGGCGTTGTCTTTCCTCTTATTCTGTTTGTCCTACGACTACGACTCAAAGAGCCTGAAGAATTTTCCAAGCATTCCATGAGACGTCAAACACCATATTTATTGGTTCTGCGCTATTACTGGTTCAGACTTTTCGCTGTCAGCCTTGTCTGGTTCCTATACAACGTAAGCTTTCCACGCACATGTGGATGCTCTGGCTGACATTCTTAGTTCTCATCTTACGCTTTCGGCATCTACTCTTCGTCGATTCTATCAGGCATCTACGGCGACAACGCACCTCTCACTACAGTCTTTGGCTGGAACACCGTCGTCAACATGTTCTATCTACCAGGTACATTGATCGGTGCTTTCGTCAGTGACTGGATCGGTCCCCGATACACTCTCATCCTCGGTGTTACGCTTCAAGCCGTTGTCGGCTTCATCATGGCTGGTGTTTATGACAAGATTTCAAGCCAAATCGCTGCTTTCGCCGTCGTGTTTGGTATCTTCCAAGCCCTCGGTGAACTGGGTCCCGGAAACAATATCGGCCTTCTCGCAGCCAAGACATGCGCTACTGGAGTCCGAGGTCGATACTACGGTATTGCTGCTGCGGTTGGAAAGATCGGTGCTTTTGTTGGCACATATGTGTTTCCATACATCCAAGCCGCTGGTGGCAACGAGACTCAAAGCGCTCAGTATCCTTTCTGGGTATCCTCTAGTCTTTGTATTCTTTCGGCTCTCATAGTTTTCTTTTGCATTCCTCATATCGGCCAGGATACTATTACCCTCGAAGATCAAAAGTTCCGCGAGTATCTTCAGAGCCAAGGTTGGGATACGGCTCAGCTGGGTCTTGATACAGTTGGTGTTGAAGGCGGAGCAGCGAGTGACTCAAAGATTGACGAGAAGATGGTTCAATGAGCACACTTTTTATTAGTTGTTGATAGCTTACTTGTGTCTTGGAATTCGAATCCGCTGTCAAACCCACGCCTTATGCGTAGATACTTGTGTCACGTTAGCACAGCATATAAAAATTGATTCAATGAACCTGTAAGGAACTATCATACTGGCACGGTTGAGGCTTTACAGCGTAAATACTTAAGCATAACTATGCTCCTGCTCCAATATTCTACCTAGGCTGATTGATAACTCCTATTCACTCCCGAAACAGTAACCTAACGCCGAAACCAAGGAAATAATGAATTTCCCAGTCAGAAAACACCATGCCTGAAACTTTTCCATGCTTTCCTTGCCCATAAATATATACAAGAAAGTATTCCTTTGCTCGCACATCCTAAAAGATGGCATGCAGGTAATCCAAGTTTCATAGATAAACATTTCTAGCGGCGAACTTGTTTCGCCTGTTTTGGTTTATTAGGGTCTGGTTGAGTATAAGGACAAAACCTATCCAGGTGCTGGATGAAAACGGCCCGCTCGGCGATACCAATTCGACAGAATAAACATTGGTACTTGTTATCGTAGTTGAGGCAATCCTCAGGTTGTAAATCGTGACCCATGCCGGTTTTCTCTTGAATCTTTAGAGCGACGGGCGGGGAGACAAGGGTGAGAAGAGAATCAAGTCTCGGTGGGGGGTTTCCCTGTTGAACGGGGACTTGGTAAGCGGGCCTGTGAGACCGTGGTGTTAAATCCCGGTTTTGGGAACCAATTCTGTATGAGTATGAGTGGTCATGATGATTTTGGGTATTAATGTCGGGGTGTGTATATGCATGGTTTGCAGTAGACGGCGGTGCCCGGGTGTACTCAGGTGCTGAGGAAGCAGGGATGTAATTACTTCCTTGGTGACGGAGTGGTGGCAAAGGTCCATGGGAAGAACTTCCCCGGGTCTCGCTAATTGAAGATCTGGAAGGTTCCATTTGTGCCATCGACGATGTCCTTTGACGTGGGGACATGGCATTCAATGGTGGACCACGTATGCTGTTAGCAGTACTTGGTCTTGGTGAAGTGGTCGATGCTGATGCAAGCTGTGGAGACGATGCCGCGCTCGGTGCCTGTGCTCCATGAACAACAGAGCCTGGACGAGAAAGACTCATTGCGTACTGTCGAGGAGATGTGGGAGGTCTACCCCCATGAATCGCTGAGCCAGGCCGAGGAACTTCCATGGCTTGCAAGCGTGGAGATGCGCCAATCGGCGGTGACGGGTGCCCGTGGGTAAGAGTGCTTGGAGGAGGCAATCTCACCGATGTCTGTTGCGGGGATGGCGGTACGTGTGGCCAAGATTGTCCACGTGTCGCATACGGTCTGGGGAGTTCTCTAACCAGTTGGTGTGGTGAAGCTGGTATACGAAAGTCCTGGGCGGGTGAAGTCTCGCCTGCCAACACCCGGGGTGACGGTAGTGGCTGAGTCACAGGTACTTTGTAACCATGGGACAGGGAGCTCGATCGGGAGGTGCTCGCATAGGACAGTCTTGGAGACTCGGTAACCGGCGGCACGGGAGTGTTTTGGGGAATGGAAGGGAGCCGAGGGCTTTGTAGTGCTGGCTGTCTTGAAGGCAGCCCCTCGCGAACTACAAGACCGTTGACAGAAGGGCGTCCGAAGGTGGCTGGCGCATAGGGCGGCTGGGACGTAGTAGCCGGGTTGGGAAATGCTCGAGATGCAGGTGTGGGCTGCGCATTCTTGATGGTCGGTTCATGACCTGATGAGGCGGTTGTCTCTCGGCACTGTATGGATGCTGATCCAGGAATTGATGATGTCATGTTCATCGCAGGTGGCGATGAGATGTACTGCGCATGCGGGTGTCGAAGACCTCCAGAGCTCGTTGAGGGATCATCAGCCGACCATCGTGGACCATCGGCAGCTTGTGAAGGTGGATGCATGGCGCTGGGCTGTGATACTTCGCAAGGTGCCCGTAACGGCGAAGCGGTTACCTGCTGTAGTGGACTGCCTGACTGCACTTGGGGCCTATCCCTTCCCGCAGCTCCAGGAAGTGGCATCTGAACTGGCGGCGACTTCGACACTAATCGAGCCTCATGATGAGCTCCTGACAAGCCTTCTTGTCGCTTAGTTGACTGAACCTGTACTCCTTCGCCACCTCTGAGTGATGAACGAGAGTGCGAAGAAGCTCGTGGCCCTGATGAGTTTCGAGGCAGAGGTTCTGTAGTCTGTCGTACGGACGTGGAAGCGGGCTGGCCCATTTCAGAATAAGGAGAATGCTGATGGTTAATCTCGCGGTCTCTGGTAGATGGCCGTGAAGACGTAGACGCTCTTTGGCCAGTGCTGGCGTACGGAGAGGGTCGTGCAAGAGACTGGTTGACGGCAGTGAATGAATTTGCCGGCGTGAAAGCGCGTTGGGCCGTTGAAGTTATAGGAGAATGTTGCTGAGAAACCCTGCCATCTCTGGTAGAAGGTCGCGACGGTGTCGAAGAACCACGTCCCAGCTCAGCGTAGGAAGGATGTTGTACACTGTTGCTGGGCGCCGGACCCCGTTGGCTTGCCTCATCCAGTGACAGCCGCTGTGTCTCGCTACTAAGAGACACTGACCGAGAGTGGAGGGATGCTCGTTCGCCAACATCAGCATATCGTGGATGTTGATGTAGACTTGAATTTTCCTTAGCCAGCGGCTGACTACTGGACGTTTTAACGTCTTCACCCATCCTGACGTGTGATCGAGATGTCTCAGTCTCAACAGAGTTCGTATCAACCATCATACCATCGAAAGGGTTATGAGCCATCATAAGACTACTATCATCAGAGGAAGTCGAACTAGGAGGGGTATTGGTATCTTGCTGTGAAATGGATTCGGAATGTGAAAGCTGGTCATACAAGCTTTCACCTTCCTGTAATAGGGTTTCGAGTTCGGCTGTTGAGAGAGAGCCTTGCTGTGGTTTGTCAAGCGAAGCTGACACTTTCAAATCTGGTTTAGATGGCTTCTCTGCAGAGCTCACTTCTTCGGATGAAGCAGCCGTCTCCGCTGAGGCCAGTTCTTCGGGTGTTGAGTCCAGCTTTGGCAGGTTCTTATTTGCGATTTCCTCATCGGCCGAGTCCTTAGTCTTGAGACCATCCTGGTGAGTCTCATGTGTTGATTTTGGCTGCTCATCTGGTTTGCCCAAACTCGACTCTTGAGAATATCTCTTCGATTCAGATTTTGCCGAATGATCCACGTCCGATTCGATGTTTAGGTCTGGTTCCTTCAATACATTCTCGGTCTCGTCTGTATTAGTCTCGCGCGCGGGTACGCCTTGCACAGGCTCGTCTTGGGGTTTCGCTCTCGTCTGGAGGTCGTTTTGTTCTGGCTTCTCATTTGCCGCATCCTCTTCGTCAGCCTCCGCCATATGGACATCTGATTCCGTGCTGTCTTCTTCATCTTCGGACATTTCTTTTGGTGGTTCGGTGGCTTCTTGTGCCTCAAAAGCAGTTTTAAGTGTGCGATTTCTCTCATCTTGATTGAGCTCGCTTGTTGCTTCTGAGGGGCTCAGGTCCATCTCATCGTCTTCTGCGGCTGGCGCGTCTCGCGTTTGAGCCTGAGGTTGTTCCGGTTGAATGTCTTGGTTTCTTGCCACTCCCTCTTGCGCCGCTGTCTCTGTCATGACTACGGTGGTCGCTACTGATTCGTCGATCTGCGGGATATGGGTTTCCTGGGTATCATAAGAAGCGTCCTCCATCTCATGATCATCCGACAATTCCTTCGGCTGACTCTCGGGTCGAGTTTCGTGCTGCTGATGGACGCCAATACCGTCGGGGGCCTCTGTGGGCTGTTCGGGGAATTCTGGCTCGTCGAGAGTATCGGGGTTCGCGGCCTCCGCCTCCACTGCAAGCTGTTGACCTGCAGAAGACTCCGACACTAGTGAAGAAAGCTCAGATTCATTGGAGCCCGATTCCGATACTGGATCGCACTCCAGGTCAGAATGTTTCAACGTACCAGTTCGTAAAGACTTACCCTCATCTATCGAATCTGGAATCTCTTGCTGGTTTTCTGCTGCTTTTTCCCGTAGGTATTCCAAGGCCCGTTCGCTGTGGTCGATCCTTCTAGCTTCGTCCTCATTCCAGGGCATGATATCATAAAGCGGTATCCACGCCTTGTGGCATTCCTCGGGAAACTTCTTCTCTTCCTCTTCGAAAAAGATAAATGGATAGTGTCGTTCCAGGCACTGAGGTCCGCCATCCTCGTAGCCGTTGGCCCAGGTAAATGTTTGGCTCGAGCTGTCGTACTGATAACATAGCGGTGTTGGTCTGACGAGGCCCATCTTAAGGAATGACTCATGAATACCAATCGACGCTAAATCGTGCAAAGGGAGGAGTAGGGCGGGGAACCACGATTTGGTCTCGTTCCAGTAGATGGCGTACACTTTTCCGGGAACCAGTTCGAGTTCGTAGTCGTAGTCTTCCTGTTTTCCCTTTCTGAGTTGCGACCGTGTTGCTTTCCGACGTTTTATGCGTTGCGCCGGTAGACTCAGCTTTTTGAATCTTGTCGTTTGTGGAGATTCCACCGGAGGTAAATCTTCCCGAACTATGATGCAATCGTCGGCGCCATTCTGTCCTTTTTTGAAAGCTTCCTGGGCGGCCTTGTTGTTTTGCTCCAACTTCTTATCGTCGCATTCGATAACCTCAACACCAAAGTGCTCGATGACGGTGTCATGATCAGCATCCGCTACGTCGTGTTGCGCGCGCAAATGCTTCGCGGCGTTGTGAACAGGGTTCCTGTCAAAGCTAATGTTATGGGTGTCACATCGTATGATGTGGTATTCTCCAGGTTGCTTCGAAATCTCAGTGGGGCTGCGAACAATGATGTGCTTTTTGGCCGCCCTGTTATTTTGATAAACCGCGTCGTAATGCACTGATTTTCGTGCACTCTCTACCCGCGCACGCTTGCTACTGTGTGCGACGTTATGACTCCCTTTCCTTTTGCGCGCCTGCCGAAAAACAAAAAAGTCAGTATCGTGAGATTAAACCCCGTTGGGACCACGTAAGCGTATCGCACCTCAAAGACCCCGTGGCGATTGGCGGTAAAAGTTGTGAAGTTGGTTCTGTATCGTCTCCCTAAACTAGAATTTCGCTTCTGTTCTGAAATAGATGATGAGGCCTCATCTGTGTCTGCGCTGAGATTGACAGCGTCAATCAAGTTGGCGGAATTCATGTCGAGGGATTTCAGCCCCGGGCGGCCGAAGAGGATCTGGAGTGTGTTAATGAGAGAATTTGCTGGGCTGTTGACATGGCGCGTGTACGCCACTTGAGTATCCCTGCACGTGGCTCTGTCTTGGTAATCGGATTCAATTTGCTGTTGTTTACGAATGATGATTGCACGAATCTTGTCTAATTCCTGGGCGCTGATGCTAATGCAGATGCAGGTCGGGTCAGCAGGAATAAAAGTAGAGGTAACTGTTTTGTAGGGGGAATTAGTTTCGGGCGCGGGCGAATTTGGCAGGCTCCGCTTGCATGCACATGCATTCAGCTCCTGTTGGATGCGATCGAGAAGAGGGCGGCCGGTAGGTGCGGGTACGAGTATAGGCATAGACTGGCCTGAACAAATTGACCTGGATCTGGAGCTTGGACTTGGGCTTGGGCTTTGGCATGGGCTTTGACTAGGGTCAAGGCTAGTGGGGATGTTACTGGAGCTGGACCGAGAATGAAAAGATGACGGGTGAAAAGTCATTTCAGGGTTCGCGTGACGGTTGACAGCGGGGATCTCCCAGGGGCACAGACAGAGAACACCGAGTAGCCCGGCCGGCTAAGAGCAGGAAGGAAAGAAAAAAAAAAAGGGAAGGAAAGGGAAAGAGACGTTGGGGCGGGAATGCCTGTCTTTCTTTGTGGAACAGTCAATCCCTTGAAGGAAGGAAGGAAAACCGGGAAGAGAAAGGAGTAAGAGAAAAAAAAGAAATAAAAAAAAAGGGAAGGTGGTGTAACCAACAAACAAATGCAAAACAAGAGTAATAAAGATAGGCAAAAAGCACGGCGGATACAGTATCCTACAGATCGGCCATAACACACGGCACAGTAAAAGTAAGAAAGAGTAAGAGTAAAGGTTAAAAGATTGAGTGATTCTACCTTGCAGCTTGCATTGCGTCGAGGGTCGCCAGGGTGTCAGAATGAATTGACCGCTGTAAGCATACAAGACGGAATAATTTAGTCGCCGCATGCCCGCTTAGACCAGCATTTAGGTCATCTTATTTTGACACCTCCACCCTCAGAAGTACAGTAGGGTAGCCAAGCAAAACAAGGATCTAATGCGATTGACCAGAGACGGACAATAATTAAAGCAACCAACCAAGCGAGGGTGAAATGTTACACATTAGCTGGTCCGACCCCGCACGGATTTTCCGTACAGCAGAGTTAGTTGACTGAGACAGACCAAGACCAGATCAGATCAAATCAGAAAAGAATATGTTGGTTACTGTACTGTTTGTTGGTTTAATTCTCTTTTCTTGTCTTTTCTGTCAGCTTATTTTTATAACCTTACCTATACCGGTTCCATCTTTCTGTTGGCTTGGCTGCAAGATCAACACAGCATGAGCAGGGCTGTCATTTCTCTCATTGTCTTGGCAGTAGGTTAGGTGCGACACACTCACTCACACTCTTCGGTGACTCAGTTAATTAATTCTGTGGCGGCGCCCCTAATTCAGTTTCAGCTCCAGAATGAGAGTGAGAGAGAGGCAAATAATAATAACGTTACACTACAACCCCCGAAAATGTCACCAGTGGCTTTTTTATCCATTGGTCCACGATCGCCATGATCCCCCCTCCATTCTTAGTCTACTCATGTCATGGTGGCCTGGCCTGGGCCTCGCTTGGGTTGGGGCTGGGGCTGTCGTATGCAAGAGGTTCCACTTTGGTGATAACAATCTCACTCAGTGGCGGGGGTTAATCCAGTCTAGTCGCTTCTTTATTTCCCTTTTGCCGTCTGTTAATCTTGGGGGTTACGCGCTATGAGCAATGGCTGACATCCATTCCATTCCAGCTACCTGGTGCCCACAGCCCACGCACCAAATGTTCCGGTATCAGCGCAGTTAACTAGGTTCCAACTAGTCAATTGTTTCATCTATTGATCAATAGTTACACTATAGTTATAATACTCGTCCTTTCCTGTGCAAATACCCGCTCTTCCTCATCATGGTTCTTCATCGATCCCCAACCAACCCGCTCAAAGCACTCGGGCTCCTCCGTCTGCGTGGCTGACCTCCCCAGCACCAACCACTCATGGTCCTTCTGTTCCCTTTTACCGATAGAATATGCTCCCAGTCTCAGCACCCAACACCGAATCCGAGTAGTCCCCTCGTACTCAGACTTGGATTTCCCTTTCGGGTCTAGTCTCTGCAGTGTCTGTCTAAGCTCTTCCCTGCCATGCTCATGAGACCTTCTGCACACTGACACTTCCGATCCCCCATTTGCGATCGTAGTAGTTGAAAGCACAGTGTCTGGGAACAAGAATAGACGCGTGCCTCCGAGACGCACAACAAACCTGCCGTGTGGGCCCTGTCGCTCGACATATCCCGTGGCTATTGGTCCCTGTACGACCAATTTGCTTTTCATCACCCTCCCAAGCGGCGCATCTGGCCCGGTTTCTGAAGTCACCTCAAGAACCTTGGTCGCTTTTTCGTATGGCCATTTTCCGTTGCGGAAACAAAAATAGTCAACCTCGCCCGTTATCGAAGCCCAGCTGAAGCTTGGCGCAATATAACACGAACTGGCTGATTGGATTGCCGTTGATGCTGGTCGACGCCACAGCAGATCAAGCTCGATATTGTCTGCCCATAGTCCAGCAACATAGTCTGAGCCTATCTTCTTCTGCACGATAGCTGCTATCGCAGATATAGCCGGGAGCTTGTCCTCCGACCGCGTGAGATTTCTCTTAGCATAGTTCTCAACAATCTTGTGCCAAAAGTTGAACGCTTCACTACGTCGGGAAATCTGACTGAGCGGTGTGCCACCAAACTCGCGTTGATGGTTCAATCGAGAACCACACTCGCATGCTATCCGTTCCTTACAAGTCCAGACCATCTCCGAGGCGGATAGCGACAGAAGACGGGTTGAGAGGATCTTTTCCTGCAGCGTCCAGCCGCGCTGCGTGAGCGGCTCGACAAGTGGCTGCTGATCGTTCTGGGTGTCTTGCCACTGCCAGTGAGCACCGGTTGCCTGCATAAGTCTCGCCTTGACTGAGACAAGCCCCTTGCCGTTATTGCCCGTCACCGCCGTTTTGAAAACTTGACGGTTGTAGTCCGGAGCCTGTGGCGGCGTTTCAAGCCGAGGCTTCAGAAAGTGACTCGTCACGGATGTTGAAGATGAAGCCGCAATAGTAAGGTAGGCGTTGGTGTATGTTTCAGCCATCTTCGAGCATTCCTTCTCCCAATCCGCCTGTGAGTCTTGAATAATGCATAGTGCATCTATCCATATATATCTGACACCCAGCTGCCTGGTCAGTGCTATCGCATCCACATATGCTGCTGGTAACCGCTCTAGTGTAACTCCAGACTTCATCTCCTCAATGTTTTCGGTCATGGTCCTGATGGAAGGATTGCTACCCCAGCAATAGCTTAATGCTACGTACTTTTCGGCTTCCTTGTCTATCGTCTCGATCAATCGTACGTGACTATTTTCACTGACTCCAATATCCAAAACACGTGTGGGTAAGCTGGTGTCGTTCTGTTTGCAATGCTTGTGATTCTCTTCGCACATCTTGAGACAAGAATTGATGAAGCTGAGACCTTGTTTTGATAGATGGTCATCACATATATCCGGTAGGGGCTTGATGTGCTTCAATGAATCTCCTTGTGCTGTTATTCGTCAGTGAATGGAAAACAAAATTAGTAAACTACACACCCTCATCGCCGTATAGCTGAAGGAAGATCTGTGACCGAGCGGGGTTACCGAACGATATCTCTGGATTTCCAGGTCCTATCGGTAGTCGAAGTCGCAGACGAAGATTTCCTTTCCAACTTAGGCTTAGATCCACCGAGGACCCGAGTACCGTAGACGTATCCTGATGGGTGTTTCCAGGTGCTTTTGGAGGTAGCAAGTTATAGTATCTATGACGCATCAGATGGTTACTCTCCAGTAGCTCATGCGATTAAACATGGCGCATAGACCATGACTTACTCCATTGCTCTCAACATAAATCTGCAACTCTCACAACCACCGTCTGCCGCACGTCTCATCTGCTCATCATCTCGACGTATCGATACTACAAGTTCGCTCTGATCGATTCTCACGTCATCATTGTCATCCTCATCCACCAAGAGGGCATCAAGGTTGAAGCAGCATGGACAAACCGACTGCAATTCTCCTTCATCACCTTCTCCTCCAAGACTCTCGATGTGGCTCTCGTGGTTGTCCATCACAGTTGTACAGGTTTCATTGATCCGCTGAGAGATTATTCCAGACCAGATTACGGATATGCGGCTAACTATCATCATTCGGCACGTGATACCCACAATGCTACTCTAGCTCAGCCTTATGCTATAAGAGCGAATTTCTATTTCTAAAATCCCAAAACCACGCCCCTAACAGTCCCTGTTTTTTGTTTGATTATTTCGCTCGCTAAATACACAAATTTCATCTAACAATCAGGCACGCTGACTGGAATATTAATGTGAACACTCGTAGCCAATCCACTCAGACTGGTCTCCTTGAACTCGTTCCTCATGCCCTTGGCTGTCAAGCGCATCGCACGGATGGCATCATCCAGTCTAACACGTTGAGTACCTGTCTCGCTGCTGAGGGCCAAGTTGGCGCTGGAAATAGCCTTTGTGGCGCCCAGAGCGTTTCGCTCGATACAAGGAGCCTGGACAAGACCGCCAATAGGATCGCAGGTCAGGCCAAGGTTGTGCTCGATACCAATCTCAGCGGCTTGCTCAATGGTCTCAGGACTGGCGCCCATGCATGCTGCGAAGGCGCCAGCAGCCATGGAGCATGCGACACCTACTTCGGCCATACATCCTCCTTCAGCAGCGGAAATGGTGGCACCTCGCTTGTAAAGCATACCGATGGCAGCAGCTGTGAGGAGGAAAGTAGGAATATCTCGCTCGGGGTCATCACTGATGAACTCGGTAGTGTACTTGAGCACAGCAGGAATAATACCCGCAGCGCCGTTCGTAGGCGCCGTGACAATTCGGCCACCTCCAGCGTTGGTTTCGTTGACAGCAATAGCGTAGACAGAGAGATAGTCCATGGTTGGGAATGTCGTACGGCGCGACGGAGCTGGAGCGATAGGATGGTTCAGAGAACCGTGTATCCTTGGCGGTCCACGCTTTCGGACACCGCCAGCTGTGAACCTTTCCGGCACCGAAGCGGTGGAAGTGGATGACGGAGTAGCGAGAGCGCTTGGTTGCGAAGTAGCGCCATCTTCACCAATGTTGGGGTCAGGTGAGGAGAACTTGTGCTCCAGCTGAGCAGCAGAAGTATCCGCAGTAGATGAAGGATACAGTCCTCGAGTCAATCGGCGGTAAAGTGCGGGCGCTCGCCGATGCAGCTTGAGAGAACCAGGAAGTTTTGATCCAGTGGGCGCCTGGACACTCTCTAGGATACTAGCATCCATGACGCCCCAGATCTTGAAGATCTTGCGATAGATATCCTCATCCGTGTAGCCCAGACTCTTCTCATTCTCATACACCAGCTGCGCAATTGTGAGGTTGTGCTTGCGGCATAGAGAAAGCAGACTAGCGGCGTCTCGGAATGGATACCGCGGATGGGGTGATGAGCTGGTGCTCTTGGTCTCGGACTTGACATCGGTGGAGAGGCCGGTTGGCTCAGCTGACTCTCCGAGGAGGGCCTGCGGTCCTTCATTGGCTTCGTCGAGGACCTTGACTTCGGAACCTGTCCTGCGATCTCCCGCGGCATCGGATCGCCGAATTTCCTTGTAGTACATGTTTTCGGCCAAATCAGCCGGATGGGCCGTCAACTCGAAATCGGGGTCATCGAGCTGTGCGGGGGCATTTGGAGAAAGTGTTTCCTGGGGCGCTATGCTGAGAGCGCCATTGACGACGAAACCGCCTCCAACACTGAACATGTCGTTTGTTGCAAGGACGTAACCATCTTTGTCGAAGACAGTGAAGCGCATGCCGTTGCTGTGCTGGGGGAGCTTACGTCCCCATTCCCAGATGAACTCCTTGTCGTAGTCGAAGTCGATTTCCTTGCCCTTGGATCCATCAGCAGCCAGGCCACGACCTAGGAAAATCTTCTTGCTGGTTTTGATGTCGTTGAAGCGAGTGGGAACGTATCCTGTATCAACAGTTTCCACGTCGGCACCTTCGAGACCCAGGAGCAGAGCTGAAGGCGTCATATGGCCCTCGCCTGTGAGCGCAAGACTTCCATAGATAGCCACACGGATCTTGTTGACCTTGGGAAGCAACCCAGCGTCGATAAGATCGTTGACAAAAATGTTGCCAGCTCGCATTGGCCCCACGGTGTGGGACGACGAAGGGCCAACGCCAATTGAGAACAAATCAAAGGTAGAGATGACAGCGTGCTCATGATCAGCTTCACTGTATGAGCTCGACTCATCCTCCAGCTCCTCTTCCATCCTGCGAGGCCGTGTTGTGCTGAAAGGTCGAGCTCTCAGCTTGGTCACTGAAGCTGGCGCTGACCGCGCAATTGCATTTTGGTTCGGCCACCTTGCAAGGGTTGCTAGGGATCGGGTCGATAAGCATTGCTTTGACGCCCGAAGCAGCGAAAGCTGCCTGAACCCTGCGCGACTCATTGCAGGTTTCTAGGATGTGTTTTTGTTATCTTGGTGATGTCTCGAATTGTTCGGTACTGGGCTGGGCTGAGGTGTGATTGATATTGATATTATATCATAAGCCAAGACCAAGCGGACGTGAACCGCGTATTGCCAACAAGGTGTCCCCTATTGGCCATATCTCTTATCTAGGAGCGGAACATCCTTTGCCCAGCCAATTATTGGCATCTGCACTATCTCCGGAATCGCTCCCGGGCGGTGGGTCGGACGATAGACCGGCGACCGCTCACGTGTCGGATATACGTACCAATCAATCTTCTACCCCAGACCGAAGTCTTCCGGTGAACTATCCCGAATGTGACACGCCTTCCAAAAACATCCGGGGAAGAATTATCTAGTTGCATCAAAACACCATTAGCATTACGTGATTTGTTCGGCATTTGGAGTTGGTGATGCTGTAATTGGTAGAATGCGGGGTGCATACTAAGGTAAACTTTAGTCAGAGCGAGAATGTAGGGTACCTACCCTGCTCTCAATCACAGATTATAAATATCTAAAAAGAACTTGAAAAATTATAACTAGATCAGTGCTATCAAATTACATAATAAGATGAGAATTCTTCAAATATGACTGGGTAGCTGCTGTCGCTATGTGTCCTTTTCTCGGTGGATTGTCTCAAACTTTAAATTTCATGATATGATCACCAATCTTGTGAAACCATTTGTATTGGACTTGCAACAGCTTGAGTGGAAAGTTAGCTATACAATGCCTGGCCAATACCAATGCCTGAGTCAGTTAAAAAACAAGCTGACGGCCGATTGCTTTACACTCCTTCATCTGTAAAGTAACGGTGCGTAATCATGATGGCATGACAAGATTGTGACCGTTTTTTCACTCTGAGAATCGTATCGTTTCGACGCCGGGATATATCATGAGGACTTCTTTGCCACTAAAAGGCCGTCTTAAGAAATTTCAGGTCCTTCACATCGAGATGTTACAAACGGAGTCAAGAACAAATCAGTTCTACGGCATGCAATGATATCCCTGCTAGTTATATTCAACGCGTAGGCCGTGAATAATTCTTCAAAGGCCTTTAGCTCGAACCAGCCGAGAAAATGATAGAAGTCCTGCTAACGATGCTGTATATGTTGCAGCGTGCCTAGATTAGCACGAGAAGTCAAGCTCTCTTGCAGAACGGAAGTGGAGATGAGTAATTCCCTATCTGTCTGCCGTTGCAACGAATTAGCATCGGACTATGTATCTAACTTGCAAATCAGTTATTTCGACAGCTACATCATTCTTGTACTCATCGCACCGCAAGAGAACAGTAGCCCCGGGGCTGGTAGCTAGATGATTCTATGGCTTTGATAGATAGAGCTTTCGATAGGCTGTCTGCATACGCTTCCCAACAAAGTTCAACACATGTTAAACATCAAAATTTCGGATCTTACAAGAGTTAAGTCTGGCTTTTACCTAAAGAAAACGTCTTTCAATAGGTTTAATACGAAACAAACTTTCATCACATCGTCGCGATAGGATTATTCATCACTAACCGCAGCCCAGACGGCTTCACGTCATTAATATGAAAGAAATCCAATACAATTCCGCTATGACTATGAGAAACAATAAATCTAGATATCTCTACTCTGTCGCGAGACTCATGTTGTACTCCAACTCCCACTCTGCTTGGGAATCTCCTTTTCGTGGCTTGAAGTCCACAGTTAGACCATCCTTAACAGCAAAGACACTATCGTTATCGAGGTAGCTTGAGTCAGAGTCGAAAATCTGAGTTACGACAGACTTGTGGTCCTTGGCAATAACCTGTAGTGTGTTAAGCTCTTGTGCAATTGGTCATGTCGGAATTGGGCTTACCATGAAATGCAAGTGAGCAGGACGGTACACGTGGCGGTCCAAGAGGTGAAGGAGCTTGCCTGCCGGGCCATCCTCGGGGACCTTGAAAAAGTAAGCCTTCTGAACGGGGGTCGTAGGCTCGGAAGATGTAACTTACGGGATAAGGAGTAGGTCGTAAGCAGTAGAAGGAGTATCGACCCTGGTCGTCTGTGATAAACTTGCCACGCAGGTTATGCTCAACCTGCTTATCGTCCTGCTGCTCATACAACCCTGGGTGGTGTCAGCATCTGCAGGGAGACCTCGTAAGATAAGCACTTACCGTTTGTGGATGCTTGCCAAACCTCAACAGAGGCGTTGGGGATAGGCTTTCCCGTTGCTGCCGATGTCACAGTACCATACAGGTAGGCAACCTTGCCATCACTGGGAGTATCGAAGGAGATAGTAGTGCCATTCTCACGAGTGGGTGTATCGTGGCGCCAGAAAGGTCCGAGAATGGCAGTTTCAGTTCCAGAGAAACCATTCTTGGCTGCTTGACGGTGTGTGATGTCGTCGACAAGACTGAATAAATGTTAGGAACATAAAACAGGAACAGGAAAGGAAGTAAATACCTCTCGAGACCGATAACATCGCACATCAATTGTCCCTCATTTCGCTTCTCGGTACTCATTTGACCAGCCCAGTTAATCATCTGAACAGCCGACATCCACTCATCGCAGGTAAGTTGCGTCTCGCGCGCAAAGTCATGCATGTGTTGAACGAATGAGGACATGACCTCTCTCATTCGGGGATCAGTCTTAGGGCCGAACGAGTCGATGACTTGCTTTGTGAAGGCCTGGCCGAGGCCCTCCTCCTTAGCGACGCCATTGGCGTTTCCGCCAGTTGCCTCTGCTGATGGTGACATTATTGCTGTGTGTTGGGTATAAGTGGTGAGTGTGATTTTGGTAGTCTTGAGACAATTGTGACAATGGATATATGGAGAGTGAAGGGTATATAGATGATGTGAAAAGGAGATGGCTTTGCTGGTCGACGTTCTAATAAAGAGTTTCGAGATTCGCTTATGAGTTGGATCCAATACAGAGATGGTGTCTTGACCCCGCAATTCACCAACTCATGGTTCGATTCGGATATAGAGAAAACAAGGTGCGGCTAAGGGACTTTCGGCTGCATCTGCGGGGTTGAACTTCTAAGCCAACCAGAAACATGATGATTGCATTTACGAGTCTCGGCAACAATTGACTTGGTCTTGGTGCCACATTCTTTCGGATGTCGGGACACGCCGATCGGATGTATAGAAGTGAGGGGGATCAACCCGCCCTGATGCCGACGCCATTGAATAGTGGATTGACCCTTCTGTAGCCGCTAGTAATGGAACCCATGGTCGCCCCAAGTTAGGCCGCTGTAACAGAGTCTCTTGACGAACAATTATGGTCGACTGGCCACCGAAGAATTCTAGCATTTTGCGATACTATCGTAGGAAGAATAATTACAATTGAAGTCATTTACTTTATAAACTAAATACTAGATATTCGGTGATAGAAATTTACTTTGACAGCTTGTGGTCTGGCTCATCACCGAAGTCCCATGTCGGCTTATCCGCACCATTCGGGCGACTCGCCCTCCTAAACCCAACATCAACACCCTCAATATCCACCACGGGCGGCACAGCCTCCACCTCAGCTTTGTACGCACTAGAGTACCACTTCTCAACATACGTATCACTCGAAAAGAGCTCAGGGTATATCTCCCTCATTCTAAGCAGCGCTGTTCCAGAGATCTGATCGACGCTATGCGCATGTCGCAAAGCGAGGAAGTCAGGGCCAATATCTTGTCGCAGTCTCTCCTTGACTTCATCGGAATATTGCCCAACTTTGAAGAGTAGAAGGTCGTAGTGAAGAAGTGAAGCTTTTCCGTGCCATGACCCACCCTTGGTAGCTCGGTGGTAGAGACCTACTAATGCTGTGATGGCGCCGATACAACCTGTTCCGTAGTCTGAGATGGGGAAAGGGGGGACCATGGGCTCTGAGATACCCATGAAACGACCTTGCTCCCAAGCAATACCACTGACCTGCACCATTGTTAGCATTGTTATGTCAAATCACTGCTTGAAGACTTACGCAGTCTGCAATTTGCTGCCATCCAGGACGACCAGCCCACTCTCCCTGATATCCGAAGCAGTTCTCATTCACATACACAAAGCCCTTTCCACGCTCCTTGGCAAGCTTTGTAAGTGCAGTGGCTCCGTATCCAAGCTTCTCCAGAGCCCCGGGTCGATATCCATCGACGACAACATCTGCTTCAGCAAGGAGGCGCTCGAATTCGGCCCTCCCATCTTCTGACTTTAAGTTCAGTTCTGCAGCGTGCTTTCCCATGTTTCCATCTACCTGGAAGAAAGGCACGTCGCTCAGATTGGGACTTGTGATCTTGAGAACATCAGCGCCGTACTCGCCAAGGATACGGGTGATGATGGGTCCGGCGATGATACGACACAGTTCAAGGACCTTGAGACCTGAGAGAATCCTTGTGGGTTGTTCTGGACTTGGAGTCAAAGGACATTTTGATGTCTCTGACTCGAGGTTTTCTACTGACCATGGTGGAAGGGCCATGTTTGTTTTCCCCTTCAGAACCTGTCAGTTCCATAGTTCGAATGTGTCAGAGGTGTCTAGTACTTACGTGCTCGGTTTGAACAAAGTCTTCATGTTTCAAAGCAGGCACTCCAGCCTGTCGATTAGCGGCATTCATGCTCTCCAACTCTTGCACGCTGAATTTCTGCACTGCAGGCTCAATGGCCTCCACTATGGCCTCATGAGTCTGCAAATCAGGCCTGAAAGGCTCGAGACCTATCATCTTGAGAGTCGTAGAAGCCTCAAGAGATCCGTGGATGTGATAGTATTCTCCAGGGTTCTTGGTCTCATAAAGATTTGCCGACATGCGACGATATGGGTTGGATTGCGCTTGTAGCAAATCGGTGTCTGGACATTGTTAGTGTCTCTCTCTCATAACGTGATAATATCTCATGGATACTGACCTTTGAGCTTAGCTTTCACACCAGGGTCAAGCTTTCCAAGCCCGCCAACCTTGGCCATGTATGCTTGGCAAAGAAAAGCTGTCGTCTTCTCCAGGTCGACATTAATCTTTCTAGTCTGAGACTCCCCGGCCACTGAATCAGCTAGCAGGCACGCCACAGCACCCTCGACAGCCTTCAGCGCCGCGGTAGTTTCTGTCTCCTTAAAAGGAATGGGGAAATATGGTGCATCGCGGCTTGATGTAAACTTGATGCTGTCTCGAAGCTGCTTGACACCAGCCGGCAGAGCTGTCTCATCGAATTGATCGCATAGATAGTTAAATATGCGCTTACTCTCCTCCACAGAGGAATATTCGTTCTTGTTAATGCTACCCATCGTGACGGTGTTTAGTTGTGATTAGTCAGGCGGAAACATCCACTTAACCGGTGATGCGAGGTGCTTGTGAAGATGAAGCCTTTATACGGCCATACACGATTCGGTTCGAAATGAGAACTATGCGGAAACCGACGGCAAATCGGATTAAAAGATATCCACTAGATTTTCCAAGCCTCATGCTGTGGAATCGACACTACTTAATGATCATGTCACCAAGACCCAATATTTCGTTGCAGCCTGCTTTAGTGGAGGTCGGCTCACCCCATTGCCGAAGCTTTCTCATCCGGCTTCCGACACCAAAAATGGCCTTGCAATTGCCACGCTAATACATTCTGAGGCATTTCAGTTGCGAGATAGCATACTCAACAAGACTATATCGACAAGTTACTGCACAGTCCCTTCACTTTTCCATATGCTTTATTGTTGATATCGGTGACTGATATCGAAACACCATGCCATATCTTGAGGTCAGAGGCAAGAAGCTGTTCTACGCTCGCGTAGATGGCAAGGGACAGCCCAAAGGTCCTAACCCAGTACTGGTATACATTCACGGGCTAGGTTCGTCTCATACATTCTACATACCTGTCATGCACCAGATTGCAGAATCAGGATATACTTCAGTTGCACTAGATGTTTATGGTAAAAACTTCCATGTTGGCTGCCTGTAATCGGTTGCTAAGAGAGGCCTAGGAAGCGCCCAGTCTCAACTGGTATCTGGAGTTGAAGCTCCTACTTTCGAAACTATTGTGGACGATATTATAGGCTTACTACAAGGCCTGGACATCCCCTCAGATAACATTGTTGCTGTTGGACATTCAATGGGCGGTATTGTTGTGCCCATGTTGGCGTCCAAATGCCGTTTACAGGGAGCAGTTCTCCTCGGTCCCGTACTACCCAGAGCTGCATTGGCAGATATCTTCAACGCCCGAATAGAGACAGTTAAGAAAGGTCAGTGCCCTCCACCTCTAAGAGCGCGATTATTCGCTGACACGATATGATAGATGGAATGGAACCAATGGCCCAAACTATTCCTTTCACTGCCACAGGCTCAAAGGCCACTCTTTTGCAGAAGGCATTCATCAGGACACTCTTACTCTCACAGAAGCCAGAAGGATATAACGCTTTATGCGGAGCCATTGCAAAGGCAGAGGTACCTTCATACTCGACTATCAGCTCTCCGGTGCTCATTTTAGCTGGAGAGGAGGACAAGACCAGCCCAGTGGCTGACGCGCAGAAGATCTTTGACGAGTAAGTCTATATTCATATCTCTAGTATGTTGATTCGAAGTGCGAAGCTGACTTCAATTGTAGCTGGGGTTGTGATGCGTCTGCAAAGACGATGCAAGTTTTGCCTGGGGTGGGACATTGGCACTGCATAGAGGCAGCAGATGCGATTGCGGTCGGCATTGAGGAATTTGTTTCCAAACTACCTTAGATATACATTCGAGATTGAACAGATTGCCAATAAATATTCCCGAACTCCTGCTTAATTCTCAGCTGTTAATTTCGTAATGTTTTGACATGCAGACAATAATCAACGTATTCAGCTCGAGGTACTGAACCTGACTCACTAAAATCAATAGCGTAGTCTGCACTGAAATGCCCCTCAGCAGCACCGTCGGCTACCGGATTTACCCTCCGGCACTAGAAATTTAGAGGGTCTAAACCAATTTACGTCAGCGGACATGATACCTAATTCCAGTACCCCATCTTCCCCATCCGTCACCTAATGAACCAATAAAGACCAGGCCATATCCGACAGTTGGCGGCCCGCGGCGGCTTCATTCAACCCTCACACGACCAGACCAGACCAGACCAGACCAGATTCCCAATGCCTACCAGGAGGGTCCGAGACTCTGAAAGAAGACGTTGCGCCGAGGCTTGCGACAGCTGTAAACGTCGCAAGCAAAGATGCGATGGTCGTCGTCCCTGTGCACGCTGCATAAAGCGAGGTCTTAGTCATGACTGTCGCGAAGCTTCGGGTTCGGTTCCTGGGGCACAACGCATTCTTGCTTCGTCGTTGCCGAGTCCCGATCCTGAAAGACTGGGGAGTATCACGGAGCAGCCTACCCCGGCGGGAAGTATAACTGTTGGTTCCAGATCGGGATTGACTTCGGTGGAGGATACCTTTGTTGACGATGGTGCTTCTCAATTGCTCTCTGATACGCAACCTGAGCGCCTTCCCCGGATGTCTCGGCTGGTGCAGGATACTAGAGGGGAATACATGTTCATCGGGGATTCTGCGACGCTGTCATTCCTGCAAAACATACGGAGGATTGTAAGGCGAAGCATTGGAGATTGTGCCCTTGTTGACGATCCATTGAGACATGGCATCGTCGAGTCATCACCTGAAACACGGCGAGGATGGATCTTGTCCAGTGCTCAAAACCCACCACCACAGCAGAGCGAGCAGGATGTCAACTATCTCTTGAAGTGGTACATGCAATCAACCAATTGCGTGCTACTCTTATTCGACCAAAAGGAACTCGACCAAGGGATTCGCAAATGGATAGAGGATGGGCAAGACATTGCCGACCCAGCCAGTTCCGTCTACTACCTCGTCTTTGCCATCGGCGCGCAGACAGGACCAGAAGATAAAGATGACCTGGCCGAGACCTTCTTCAACTATGCTCGATACCTGACAGTCGACACTCTGGTAGAAGAGCCAGGCATCATCACTATCCAAGCCTTGGTTCTTATCGCGATGTATCTTTTGGGTGCATCCCGTCGCAACGCAGCCTTCATGTACCTTGGTATGGGCGTGCGAGCCGCGTATGCAATTGGACTACACCGCCACGATATATCTTCTCTCTTCTCGCAGACAGAAGGTCGCGCAAGGGAACAGCTCTGGAAAGGTATACGCATTCTCGATTTGTTTATGAGCGCATCTCTTGGTCGACCCCCATCAACATCTGAACTGCGCGATACGACAAACTCGCTAAATTACTCCGCTTGCAACGACTTGTCGATGATCTTTGAGTCTATTCTTACCGATGTATACGCCAAGAGAATGATATCGCCCGAGATACTGGATCGTATCAGCAAGCATATGCGAAGATGGACTTTGCAATGCAGTGAAGGGCTGGTTGTGGACGGTATTGAGTCGGAAGACTTGATTCGTGACACAAATGGAAACCAACAACCCAATATCGGCATCATGCACTTGAAGCTGACTGGACATTGGACTGTCATGTTACTATCGCTCCCATTCCTGCACAAGGCGGTTTCTCAACATGTTGAAGAAACAGAGCAATCCTCCAACAGGACTACCAAGCGCGCATCCTCATCAAATCAAGTTCTTGTGCATTCTTGTCTGGAGTCGGCAGTACGAACAGTTGATCTGTTGCAAACCCTCTTCAAGACAGGCACAATACCAAAGCGATTACCAATAGTAGGAAATTCAGCATTTGTGTCAGGGCTAGTACTCGGAGCGGCCATATTCGGCGACTTCGACAACTCCTTCCCGCTTGAAAAGAGTCTTCATGCAGCAAGAGGTGTTCTCGAGCGTTTAGCCCGGTACGATGCTGTCTCAAAACGTCATTTAATGATTCTGGACCATCTCCAGGGAGCATGCGATATTTACATGGACAACCGAGCCAGACTGCGCATGGAACGACAAGGCCATCTTGTCAATGGCCTCTTCGGCAGTATTCATACCATTGGAAAATCGCCATTGAGAAATTCTCAGCTGGGCGAGGTGAACTTCCGAATATCGTCAACTGAGGGACTTCAAACGCAACCTCAGACGCCGAGACCTGGGCAGGCGATGAACCAAGAGATGACAGATGAGCAACAGGGATTCACTATGGAAGGAGGGCAGGTGGACTTTGATGTTGAAGGAGCGACTGATGCTTTCCTGGGCATCTCTCCGAATATGCTCTGGTTCGACTCTTTCGATACGACGATGTCGCTATTTCCAATTGTCGATACACAAATAATGGGTGAAGATATGACATGATTTATGACACTGAGCTTTTTTGAAGAGGGGGTAATTCGGTCGCTTTTGATTGCGAATTGCAAGGATAAAAAGAGCGTTGCTTGGTATCTGGTAGGACGACCCGCACTTTCGGACATCCGAAGGGCGCGATAGCTTCATCTGGCTTACAAATCTACATTTAATTATATGCCATTGATTTACCTAATACTAAATCTGGATAATACTGGACACTATGGTCCATCCAGCTCTTTTGTGCCAAATATTACATGAATCCTTTATTTGTCACATAACGTTGTTCAATTGTGGTCGGTGGAGATATTAAAATCCGCTCATCGCCAGCCCCTCTTGGTCTTACTCTTACATCATTTCAGCAGCACGCTTCTTTCGACACTCCAGACTCGTACAGCCAAGATCACAACTTAAGACCAATTGAATCAAAAGTACCCCTTGGGGAAACAGCATCGCCTTCCAGACAATATTATTCGACATGTCATCACCTATCCGGGCCAAGCACTTAGTGCCAGGCGACAAGATCGCCTTCATCTCACCATCAGAACGGATCAACAACACCCTTCCAAATGTTGTAGACCGAGCAGCAGAAGTTCTCGCAAGCAAGGGCTTTCAAGTTCAAACTTTCTTCAACGAAGATAAGGGAATCCAGTCATGCATTGAGAACCGTCTATCCGAGATCCGGACAGCGTTCTCTGACCCCAGCATCTCAGCCATCATCACCACCATCGGCGGCACAACTTTCACAGAGCTACTTCCTGCTCTGATCGCCGACAAGGATCTGCATAAAACCATTCGTGCCAATCCTAAAGTCGTGGTGGGATATTCGGACATCACAGGCTTGCATTGGTTCTTGTACGCCATGACAGGCCTGCGCACTTTCTATGGTCCAGGTGCTGTTCCTGAGATTGGTGAGCCCAACGATATAAACGACAAAGACACGCCACTGGTGTTCTGCGTGGACAATCTGATGCGCGCTATCGCATCTCCTGAACCACTGGGACAAATCCCACGGTCGAGATACTATGCTCCTAGAGGAGCACCTTTCTTTACGGATGCGACATCAACAGAACCGCCAAAGGTTGTCAGCACAAGCGAGCGGCAGTGGTTGAGACCTGGCAAAGCCCAAGGTCGATTGTTTGGAGGCTGTCTCACCGTCGTCGCACGCCTAGGTGGTATTCAATCCATAGTCCCGGACTGGCGCGGCCGAATCGTCTTTCTCGAGACGGCTACGAACGAAGACGCGTCAGGCGGGAACCCACCTCACCGTGTTCAAGCAGCGTTTGCGGATTTGATAGCCCAAGGTGCCTTTGAGGAAGCAGCAGGTCTGGTAGTGGGACGACCGTACGGGTATGACTCAGAAGAGGACAGGGAGACATATGCTGGTATCATCAAGGGTCTTTTCTGTGAGGGACGCCTTGCCTCGAAAGCCTTCCCCATCTTGTTTAACGTGGACATTGGGCATACTGTACCGATGGTTACGTTGCCTTACGATGCGCTGGCGGAACTTGACTCTGCGACTGACACTTTTGCTGTGTTGGAAGCTGGGGTGGAGTGAAAGGGATGCAAGATGTACATATATTTACCGTGATATTAGCATCGTCAATTCGTTATCCACCATTTATATATATCTTAAGAAATTACATACATTAGTCGTACATGGTATCTTTGTTTTAACATCATAAAGTCGTTAGCGAAACTCTCTTGAGAGTGTCGCCAAGTGTGCTTGGGCGACACCACCAAGTAAGCTTCAATGGCAATCAACCTTAACCTTACAGTCCTGAACGGTTCAGTTTGTAGAGGTTGTTTTCACAGAACTCGTCCTTGTCTCCGCCGTGTTTTGAGTTTGCCAGGTTGTGACCAGCTTTCAAGCATACTATCACATCCAAACATTTCCTACTCCCTTCTACCTTGACCCATTGATAGACGAGCTGTGCCCATAATAGGTTCGGGTCTGATTGTGCCCGAACAGGAGAAGGACCGCATATCTATCCTACACTCAAGACTGCTTGGTCGTGCCCCGTGAACAGACCCCCGGGCAGTCTCAAAAAAGACCACACCTCTTCCCACATATATAAGCGGCTCGACTGGGTAGAGTCCGTTGGGCGTGGTGCGACATAGCGCGATGGAACAAAGCAGCGGTCGCATGCCAAGTCTTGGTGGTTGTCGTAGCATCCGCATTCCAGTGTTGTTGGCTAATCTCGTTGCCGCGCCAAAACGCCTCCCTTGACCTTTTCCATTGAAGAGTCCACGTCGTTGGTTAAACCCAATCAAAAGGTTTGGTGTTTGTTTTGCGTTGGCTGAATACATCTAATGTCGCTGCTCTGACCGAAGAAGGGCCACGCCAGTGACAATAGTGAGTGTGAAGAAGACGCAGGTAGCTACGATCAATATGGTCGCGTATCGATCCCAGTCAGCGCCATCATACTTTCGAAGATCTTTCGTCCAGTCGGGCATATCGATAGTCCCTCCCTGTACGAGCCATGTCGAGACAAAAATCAAGAAGACGATGAGTGCGAATAGAGCCTGCCAGATGCCAAAAAGGTTTCTCCCCACGGACGAAGTCCGGAAGCGTCGCGTCATCTTTATGTTAGACATGGTGGCTGGGTGGTAAACAATAAGGATACGTGGTAAACAGATACGATAGATGGGAAATATGGTTACGACGCATGGTAGATGGCAAAACGAGGCACCGAATAACGGTGCAGAGCAGAGAACGCGGTCCTGCAAGGTATTTAATCGACAGAGGCACTAACTCTGTAGGGCTCGGGGAATATTAAAGTGCCGGTTGACTGCCATCCCTTGGCTAGGAGATCATTTGACGTGACGTGGTGGTCTGATATAAGCGCTAGATCTGCGGGGGTGCTGAGACGGAGGCTTGCTTGGCCTTGGTTTCGGCAGGGAATTTCATGGTCGTCAGCCAACTGTGAACAAAGGCTGGGCTTGGGTAACATGGATCATGGTACTCAGCTGGACGACATCTCCAATCAGAACAAGGCATTTCCCCGAAGCTCCCGAAACAATGACAAACGTTGCACACCTTATTTTCTCCAGATGCTCAAAGCTCGTCGTAAACTGCAAAAAGAGGGAAGACGCGGAGCACGGGCTGAAACGGCTTCCGCGGATCAGCGAGTCCGTTGATCTGTCATAAGTAGATCTGATCAGCCAAGACGTTTCGTCCAAGATGCTCTATGTACTAGCCTGATTCTGACTTTGTCGCAAGTGCAAACTCACTAAAAAAGGAAGAGAAAGTCGATTACAATTGACCTTGTATCATCAAGGGTGAATCGCCGGGCATGCCGTGTATTTGGCTGGTTCAGTGAATAGGTGGCGTAAAAAGGTAGAATTGCTTTTGGGCCAAGGCGTTGTCCGTGTTCCATGGAAAAAGCACCAATGGAATATGTCTCTTCTTGGTTGTTGTTGCTGGTCGTGTGACGTCAAAGACAAGGCAGTGCCTGGAATCTCTTTGTAAATTTCACTAAACACAGCCCAGCAAAGGTACATATTATTTCAAAAGATCAAGCCAATTACATAAGCTCAAGCGAAAGCAGCTTGGCGCAGTGGAAGCGCGGTATGTTTATCTCAAAATTCGAGGTCTCATCAGGCACTAACCCCTCTCAGCCGGGCTCATAACCCGGAGGTCACTGGATCGAAACCAGTAGCTGCTATTGAAGCATTACTTTTCTTTTGCAATTTTTCTAGGCATCGAAACCGTTTCTTATTATTTGCACTTTCTCTGTTCCCTTAACCAGGATTTTTGTCTCCTTCGTCCTTGTACTATAGCTCTTTTAGAATTCCCAAGGTAAGAGACACGACAAGTGGTGGTTGTGACGGCCGCGTAGCCCTAACAATTGACTCAGAATGTTCAGACAATTCGGCTATTGCAATCACATCCTCGGCGTTCGCAGCTCCTAAGCAAAAAAAATCTTACTGCAAATCATAAATTCTGCTTGATATTTTTCTTAACCATATATTCGGCACATAAATTACTCAAGTAGTGACGCGACTTTAATGTTGCGTGACTTCTCGCGACGGCGCATTTCCCTACCCTGGACCAGATGATCGAATCTCGATTTACTCGATGACGATCATTTAATAGTGGAACCTCTTTGAAGCTTATTCTCGTGATAAACCCGGTGCCAAGCGTCCAGTGACAGAAGACAAGCCTGACAAGCACTGTTTAACTTCGCTTCGAGCGAGCTAACTGCCAATTCTCCACCGGCTCAACTGCAAACGGCCTCATAGCGCAGGCAACTCGAAATAGAGTTCAGTAAGACAGACAATTGCTACCAAAATGTATTCCATAATAGTCATGTACAATATTCACTTCTCCTTTCGATTCTCGGATTGTTATCAACCTCGGCCGAACAAATTTGAGCCGGAGTCGAGCTGGCCACAATGATCGCATCTCTACGTCAAGACGTGTCACTGCCCCTTTTATACCTCGGTTCCTGATGAAAAGCAAAATTTGAGGCGCTAGGGCATCGTATCATGGGGCACACAGACGGGTATCCCAATATCCGAAGCCAGGAGTTCGTGAATTCGGATCATAATTGCCGTGCATAAAGGGGGATGTTACGACCTGTCCCTTTATCGATGCAAGAGGCAGTGCCTGGAAGATTTGTGACGCTTACAAAGGTAAGCTTGAATGTGCTTAGCAACCCAAGAATTGCTTCAAGATAAGTTTAACCACTACATTCATCTAGTTACACGTCTTCATCATGTTCCAAGGCTTTGGTCCCATACCCTCTAAGTATCCACTATGCCCCAGTTCAGGCTTCAGCTTTGTGAGTCTGGCGAGGTTACATACAGATCACCGAATCCTTCTCCATTCTCCAAGCTTGTTTCTCAGCTGGACCCAAATAAATCAGGGCGCACCCCCTGCTTCTGGGTCGAAACAAAAGATCTCGGTCAAATCTCCATCAAAATATGAACCAATTGGCACTTGCGCTTTTCAATCTCGCGCAGTTGATCGCCGTTACAAAGCTTCATCGGGAGATAGCCCCTCGTCTACTTGATATTGACGGATGGATTACCGAAAACGTTCTAGTAGAATCAATAGTTTGCTGTTTCTTCCAACCAATCGTAGGTAACACGATTGTTCGAAGACATTGATCTGAATTATGTTGCATGGAGTGCCATTCAAAACAGCTTGAAATGGATCATGTTGCTACGTCAGATACCATCATGGACTTTGAGAGGTAGGGTTGAGAAAATGGAGAATAATCGACACCGTAATTATCCTGGGACACCTATATAATAACTACCGACAATCTTTCCTAGCATTCAAATCAGTATTGCGAAGAGTACGGGTTCTCAACTAAGCTCTCTCATTCCATTGCCGCCATGCGTTTCTCCCTCTTCGCCGCAGCGCTTTGCGCACCCTCAGCCTTATCCTTCCCCTGGTTAGCACCCGAGGGAATGGATGCTCTAATGAGCCACCCGGAGGCACGCGCCGAGATCGATCGTCGATTGAAAGAACACCAGGCCAGTCAAGGTCAACAAGAGAAGAGAAATGAGCCCGGTCAGCTCAAGACTGGTCTGGTCGGCGGCGTTGTGTCTCTGCTTGGAGGCACCGTCGAAGCCGTCTTAGACAACGTTGTTGGACTCATCCCCACTGACAAGGCTGTCAAGGGTTTACAAAAGTTCCCCGAGAAGTCCCATCCTTTCAAGGCCCCTGGAAAAACTGACCAGAGAGGACCTTGCCCTGGCCTCAACACATTAGCTAACCATGGCTGTAAGTGATGAGCATATGAAATTGGAGAGCAGTTCTGACAAGCCGCAGATATTCCGAGAAACGGTATCGCCACGATTGGTCAGATTCAAGCTGGCACGGCAAAGGTCTTCAACATGGGCGCTGACTTGTCCGCTCTTCTCGCTGTTGGCGGTGATGTTGACGGTGGCGACATTCTTTCTCAGAAGATGAGCATCGGTGGACCCGATAACCGAGTTGGCCTTCTTAACGGCGCCTTGAACAAGATCTTTGGCAAGCCATCTGGCATAGCTGGCCATGGTAAGTGCATGTCCCATACACAAGAGCGACAGTCGCTAACAAAACTCCAGGCAAGTTCAATGAAGGTGACGCATCTGCCACCCGAGAGGACTTCTATCTCGACGGCGACAACATCTCCTTCCAACCCAGGCTCTTCAAAGAGCTTCACCAACAGGCTCTAGCCAAGGGTGACGGTACCTACAACGTCGACGCGGTCAAGGAACACTTCAAGAACAGATACCGATACTCCAAGGCGGCTAACAAGCAGTTTTATTTCAACGCTCCGAGTGCCTTTGTGGTGATGGGCGCATACTACTTTGTGCCCGGCTTCTTCTCCAATGGCACTATTGGGGCTGGCGGTATCGCCAACGAAGCGTCCATTACTTCATTCTATGGCGCTAAGCCAGCATCAACTAAAAAGGGTGCGTGGAAGGACAAGGACCTTGACTATACTCACGTTCCTGAACGTATCCCCGAGCAAGGCTGGTATCGTCGTGCTACACCCATGACCCTCGTCGAGGCCGTTGGAGGTATTCTTGACGTCTACCTCTACGCCCAGCCAGCGTTGGGAGGATCTGGTGCTGATGGAAGCTGGGTAGTCGGCCCACTTGATCTTCCCAAAGATCCTCAGGGCTTGAGCTGTTTCATATACAACGCCATCTATGCCAACTCCCCTGCTGAGCTTTTCAACTCTGTCAAGCTTCTTCAATCCGTCCTCAATGGGCTTTCCGAGACATTGGTGCCTGGATATAAGGCTTTGGGTTGTAAGGTCGATTTCCCTGATGCCAAGGGCTCTTCTGCGAGCAAGAAGTTTGCTGCTTATGAGAAGAAATATGTTGGTCCTGCTAAGACTAAGGCTGTGGGTAGTGGGTGGTATGAGAAGTAATATGTTTCTGGAACGATTAGACCTTGACTATAATTTGATGTATATTGGGCAACTCTATCTCTTAAGACCATGTAAAGCCTGTGGAGGTCGCGCTAGACTGCACACCATTTGCTTTATAGCGTAATACTTCTGCTTAAACAGATATTAGCAGAGCAGCTCGTACGTACAGAAGAGGATTATTATAGGTAAGACAGTTGATACTTCAGTTTATAGTAAGTTATGTGTGATCAGCGGTATCTTGCATCCTACGGTTAACTGATTGGATATATTAAGAAGAAGGTGTGTTCCCACAAGCGTTAAGTGGTCTAAAGAGATCATTTCGCCACGTTGTTCTCAACCCTTCCCTCCAATCAAAAGCCCCGGAATTGTACTCCGTCCTCGGATTTCTTCCGCCAGCAAGTCCAGGACAATGATTGGCTTATTTACCGCACACATACTGTAATGATGCATATGACGAACCGGAATTTTCTCTCCTCCCTTGAGGCGGCCATAAACAAACCCTCAACAATACCCAATATTGCCACTCAAGGATGGACTCGAAATACCAACCCATTCTGCCCTATCCTGGGGAACCAACCAAAAATGTCCCCGCTATTAACATTAATGTTGAAGAGACTGATAGCAAGAAAAGAAGACGGTCCGCGCAGCATATCGCGTGTAATCGATGCCGCACCAAAAAGATTAGTGTTGGTGCAACCCTCAAGACGTTAGGCCTGGCTTTATCTGATTGTTAGCGCAGTGCAATGGCGTGAAGCCGACTTGCAAACATTGTGAAAGGGCTGAAGTCCAATGTGAATACAGAAATTCCCGGAGCTCTCGTGATCTAGAAGAGGAAGAGATATTCAATCGTCTTCAAGATAGTGAAAGGAATCAGCAGGTTCAAGCCGAGGTCATCAACCTGCTACGATTGTTGCCTCTAGATAAAGCGACACGGATGCTTCAACAGCTTCGGGATAATCCAGATCTGCATACTGCTATTTCCTCGGTGCAACGGAACACTAGTTTGGCAATGCGCCCCTCAGACCTTCGCCTTGCCCGGGCCGTGGCTCCGCCAACAGGGTCCGCTGCTGAATTCGAACTTATTGCGCAATTCAGTACAGCCTATCCAAGGTTGCCACCACCACCGGATATACAAGTATTGAGAGGGCTACTGAGACAGAATGAATATAGCAATATCACAGCGCTCAGCAAAGTCCCGGAGCTTCTACCCTCTGCGGCACAAAGCTCAAGCCAAACTCCTACCTCTTTAGCGTCTGAGCAATATTGCGACAGCCGTCTGGAAAGCCTCAACATTGGCTATTGGAGCAAAGTGCCTGTGTCGGATGGAGTGGCCGCGTCGTTGATCTCCTTTTACATTGAAACAGACCACAATATTTTAGGACTCTTCGACGCTGATCTGTTCCTTCAGGACCTTGTTGAGTGTCGTCAAAGGTTCTGCTCGCCCTTTCTTGTCAGTGCGATATTAGCTTATGCATGTGTGAGTATTTCATCAAACCGCTATTATGTAATATGTGTGCTAAGGGCAGTAGCAAAGTTACACAGCTATCAAGCCTCAAACAAAGGAAGTACGCCTTGCTGCTTTCGGAGAAGCCGAGATGCTCTGGCAAGGAGAGCGATCTGAGATGTCGCTCATTTCCCTGGCGGCCATGGGCCTTTTTAGTGCCGCCTGTCTCAATGAGGGTAAAGACGTGCTTGGTCAAGAGCTGGCCGCTGCAATACGCCGCGAAGCTGAAGAGCTAGGTCTTTGCGGCGACTCTGCCGATGATACAAGCTCGAACAAGCTTTGTCTAGACTCGTCAGAGTGGGTGAGGGCAACCTCGCAAATCGCCTGGGGGGTATACAGCATGCTAACGTATGTGATCTCAAGCGGAAGCCGGACCTGCCCTGACTGTTTTGCCCGACTCTAGGATACATGTTGTTTTTTACCGCCTCAAACCGATAAGATTCCCTCCAAGATTCCCTCTCCCGGGTCAGCGTCGGACTACCTTTTCTAACCTTTGTCGCCTTTGGACAATCACTCAAGAGGTCTTGGGTGTATACACATACTCCAATAGCACGCCAATTTTGGAGCGTGTACCACTGGCCTTTGCCGAAGCTAAGTACCAGAAGCTTTTGGTTTGGTCCAGTACCCTTCAAAGCGACATGGAGCGTACAGAAGGTTGTAAATCTGATGTGATGATATTACAGTGAGTTACTGCACCCTTGATCTGCCAGCCGCCTCTAATCTTGAGATAGTATCATGTTCCATGTTGTAGCAACCATCATATTACGCCCTTTCATCACAGCCCCCCGATCGGTGCAATTCGTTTCTCTGACTTCAGCGGACAGTCATCCAAAAGCAATATACACCGCTTCGGTAAACCAGCTGAAAGACCTCGTATTCATCTACCGCGCAGGTTACACCGAAGCTAACTTTACATCATTCTTCAACACTGGTCTTTTTACACTGAGCTTGGCTTTGCTCGAGGACATCAAAGATCCTTCCTGGCAGCATTACTTCTATCTCTGTCTGCGGTGCTGGCAGGACCTATATATATGTTATCCGATCTTTCGCGATGTGGCCAAAGCATTCTTGTCTATGGCTATGGAGAAGAGTGCTATTTCAGCACAGGAAGCGCAGAGACTTCTGCGGGGCATTGAGCAGAGTGGGGAGCATCACGCGGCGCCTGCAGAAGCTTTTACGAGTTTCCTCTTCGATCCTGGATCCAACAGGGCTAGTGAGGCGCAGGTGCATTCCATGGCGGACAGATTTGAAGAGATGATCGTGTTTGACGAACTGATCAATGCAGACTCTGCTTTGGCCTCATAGGATAACTTATGATGGTCGAGATTGAATATTGAAGAGGCTCAAGAATTATGCTATAACTCCTTGGAATACTATGCAATTGCTGTGATCATGGCTTTGACGTGAAGTTATTTACTTCGCATGTTCGATTACGACAAACCAGCTTCGATGGTGCAACCGTTGAGCTGCGGTGGCTATCGTGTGAGCTAGAACCAATTTGTCACTTTCTAAATCCTTCGTCGCAGCATAAGCACTGTTTCCGGTTAGGCAAAAGTATGCTTATTGGCCTTTCAATGCTGACAGACGTCACCCTGTAAGCCGTCCTAACTCCGGGACCTGTCAGCATTCAGCCTTCAAGCACTGACCCTGATACAACAGCTGCAAATAATACAAACAAACGTCATCCTGCACATCCCTGTTTGTCAAACGATCCGACGGAAACTCCATACGCTCCGACAGTCCATGGAAGTGATTCGCTTGCTAATAGGGGCTTTTCGCAACTAAACTCTCACGATTCTTTTGCGGAGACATTCTCTATACGAGTATACGAAATGCCAACCGACAGTTCATCAAAGGTTGTTGGTGTGAGACGAAGAGCATGTGTCAATTGCACGTCGGTCAAGTCGAAATGCCTTCCCCTCTCAGCTGACGAGTGTCAGCGTTGTAATCGCCTTGGCAAGCGATGCACGTATCTCAATGTCGTTGAGAAGCGAAAGAGCCCCTCAAGCGCATCGTATGTCCTAGAACAGTATCAAGTGGATAACCCAAGAGACTAACCTGGTTGCTAGCCGTACGAAGGTGTTGGAACAGCGACTGAATAGAGTCCTGTCCATGCTCACTGAGAGAGCCAAGGGGACTCCACTAAGCGGATTCATTACACAGCTATCTTCTGCCGACATTGACATAGATCTGCTTGGGACGGACCAGATACCTGGATTCTCACCGCCTCGCAGCTTCGCCCCACGTCAGGCGTTAGATGTGATTGACCATGGACTCCTGACACTTGACGAGGCTAAGGGCCTTCTGGACAACTACCGAACTAAAGCTGTCCCTCACTTTCCTTTCGTACCTATCTCAGCTGATACTACAGTCGAATCTTTGAGAACCGCCAAGCCGTTTCTGTTCATGTGCATCATGGCAACCATGAAGGTTGACAACTGCACAATCCAGCGACAGATAGGCGAGGAAGTCAAGATGCAAGTCCACCAAAGGGTACTGATGCAGTCTGAGAGCAGCCTGGAGCTTCTCCAAGGAGTCCTAATTTATATCGCCTGGTATCAGTATTTCTTCAGCTACGAGAAGCAGCAAATCGTTCAACTTGCACAGTTATGTGTATCGCTAGTTCACAACCTGGGTCTTGACCAGAATCCGAACAACACCAGACGCAAAGTGGACCTTGGGCCTGACGAGACAGCGCCTGGTCGAAAGGCGGCCCGGTCTACGGATCAGCTGCGGGCTCTTCTTGGAACATACTGTACAACTAGTTGGTAAGTTGCCTCAGCCAAAAGACAGGAGTAGGTGCTGATTGTCAGGGTTTCTACAAAGTTTCGAACACGCTGTGCGATACCTTATACCGGGTATATCAAGCAAAGCTGGGAGCTTCTTGGCGCGAGAGAAGAGTATCCGAGTGACATTCTCATTGCCCATCTCGTTCGTATCAACGAACTAAGCCGTAGGATATGTGATACCTTTGGGTACGATGACCTGGAAAACACAGGAATCAAGGGCGAGTTTGTCAGTTCGATGGCTTTGCAAACAATAAGCAACGAGTCAACGTTGCTCAAAGCGTCTATTCCGCCAGCTATCCAGAACGACTGTCAGTTGAAGCTTCACTCTTCTTTTAGACAGAACAGCTACTAACAATATCATAGTCGCGATCAAAGTCGAATTGTACTTGCTTGACACATTGATAGGCGAGGTCTCATTGCATGACGACTTTTGGGACCACTCAGGAATGGCCAACTCCTTGGCGATGAGTAATCCTTCCTTGTCTACAAGCACACGGCTTTCGATCTTGTTCAACTTACTCCGGAGTTGCAAGGCTTTAAACGATGCCGTGATAGACTGTCCAGACGATGAGCTCTGGTACATCACGTTCTACACCACCGCCAAAGTTTGCAGGACTCTTTCATGTCTGTCAAATGCTGGCAAGATCTGGCCAGAGATATTCCGAGACGTAGGGCTTGCTCTAAACAGTATGAACTTCTCGTATCCTGGCACTTCTCTCTACGATGCTAGTACTATAGAAAGAGCAGCCGATCTGGAAGGTGAAGCGAAGCGCTTGCGAGCCAAGTTCAAGAATCTCTCACCACTTGTGCAGAATACTGGTGACGAGGCTGATATTATGTTTGGGTTCTCTGACATGATATGGGCGGTGTTTATTGCTTATGACCAGACACGTGGGCTTGATCAAGGCCCTCTCAATTTCGCTCTTGATCCGGCGTGTTCGACATCGGAGATGGGTAGTTCTGGAGGGTACTTGTCAAGCACGGGTTCTGGCAATGCGACGGATGCGGTGTTGGATTTGGAAGGAATTGACGATTCGGCTTGGGAGGAGTTGCTCGCTGGAATTACTACTACAACTGAACGCGAGCCGGTGTTACTTTGACTATACAATGATTATCTTCATAGTTCTTGTTTGCAATTTTGAATGAGGAAAGATTGTCCGGATTAGAATTACGCCTCAGATTAAAAGATGTAGTGATGATAAATCCATGCAATGCAACTCGACGTCATAGCTATGTACCTGAATGATGCCTTGGATACAGAAAATACATTAAGGTGATTGGTCAGCTGGGTGTTGTACTTGGTGGTCGGAAATTCCGTTCGTGGTGAGGCCAGCCATATTTGATCGTCTCCACCAAGAAATCTGCCCTGAGAGGATAGATATAAATAGGTCCCCAGGAACTATCATCCAAGGTCGATTAAATCTTCTCAACCTCCTTCGTCAAGCGAATAAACTTCTATAAGCTCCTTCCAATAACCTCGAGTCGAACGTATTCCATCATGCCTCCCCCAAAAGGAACTCCCAACCCTCTCGAAGGCCCAGGTCAGCAGTGCTTCTATTTTATTACTCCCATACAAAGTCTAATCGTTCAAAGGCGACTATGATGTTACCTCTGAGGTCCACTCTGACACCTATCCCGCGATTGACCCAACCAACTTCAACTTTAAAGGCAAAGCCATTCTCGTCACAGGAGCATCCCGAGGCTTTGGCCGAGCCATGTGTGTCTCCTTCGCAAAGGCTGGGGCTTCTCGATTCGTAGTCGCCTCAAGATCCGACATGTCAACCACCGCTGAAGCCATCAAAGCTGCAGCAAAAGAGGCAGGACGACCGGAACCTGAGGTTCTGACCATCAAGACCGACGTTGGAGTTCCAGAGAGTGTGGATGCTTTGGCGAAAGAAATTGATGAGAAGTTCGGGTCTTTGGACGTTGTGATCAATAATGCAGCATTCATGAAATTGGCTTCTATTGCCGAGTCCGATCCTGCTGATTGGTTGACAACCCTCACGGCAAACATCTTCGGACCATACCTCGTTGCACGGGCTCTGGCACCTCTGCTTCTCAAGTCTGAGACGAAGACCATCATCAACATTGCTAGTGTTGGTGCTCATCTTATTTCACCCAGTATTAGTGCATACCAAATCTCCAAGCTAGCGATTGTGAGATTGACCGAGTTCATCGCGGTTGAATATGGGGACCAGGGCATTGTATCTTACTGTGTTCATCCTGGTAATGCTCCGTCAGAAATGTCTGGCGGTATTGAGGGTATCCCTGAGCCATTGAGGCCAGGTTTGTTCACCCATACTCGACTTTCCTATAACTATTGACTAATAAATATTTCTAGCATTCGTTGATACTCCCGAACTGACTGGAAACTCTTTGGTATACTTGGCATCCGAAAGACGACCGTGGTTGGCTGGAAGGTATATCAACTTGACCTGGGATATGCCAGAGTTAATGTCGAAGGAGCAGGAGATTGTCAAGGACGACAAACTGAAAGTTCGTCTCGCCTTTTAGTCGTAAAAACTATGGGGTTACTAGATTGTCAATTTGAACCATTCCTTGCCAGACTTCAACATTGCTCATGTGAATAGATGGATATCTCGAGGTGACCCTATTCTGTCAAGAACGCCAAGAATAGCCATGTAGCGGAAATTGGGTTAGTTGGGATGGTCTCGAATCAACTAGCAGCAAAGGGAGTAGTTTGAAAATGCTCACGAACATGGTGACCATGGAAATATTAGGTGGTGGTAAAGTAAATATTAAGTATAGTCTATCTGAGTGAAGTGACAATGAGTGGCTCGCCTATTCTATGGGATATCATAATACATCAAGATTGGTCGTTAAGTACATCGTTTGTTCCCTACTCTTGCTTTCCTTCCTCAGCAACTTGAGGCTTCGATTGATCCAAACATCTCTTCTTGACACTGAAGAAAGCGGTAACATGTCCAACAACCCACCAAGCAAACAAGATGGGTAGGCCAATGTGCAGAGAGTTGCCACATCCAGACCAGACTTGGATGAGAACGATCCATAGAGAGTGGGCAGGAAAGATGTATCCAATGCGGTAAAATCCAGCGGTAAGCTCAAAGGGATAGACGACGGAAGCGACATTGACCATGAACCAGGTGAGAAGGAAGAAAGGTGTGAGAGGCATAGGTACAAAACTGCCGATGACAGTCTCGAGAACCTGGAAGTTGACGTCCATGAACAGCCAGAATGTCAACCATGTCAGGGCCCACTGACTACCGCTGACGCCCCAGTCCTCGCGGAAAGCCCAGATGTATCCAGTGACGACAACGGCGAAAAGCATGGAGAAGATCTTGCCGTTGATGAAGCGCATGGCCCAGACATCACGGACGCGCATCTTCTTGTGGAGGCCGAACTTGTCGTAGATGCCGTTCATGGCGAGGACGTAGAAGAATTGTCCGAGAATAGCCATGACGATGTTGATGGTGTTATACAGGGTTCGGGAGCCTTGGTTGGTAGGGCGGATGACATCGGGGGTGCTGGTGATGGGGTTGAGGTAGGCCTCGACAGCGGCTGGGTCGCTGGTGTTGACGCTGCGAAGAGCAGAGCGGCCTTCTTGAGTCTGGTAGTAACCGCCACGAGCAGCGCCGACGATGGCCTGGAAGTTGGGGATCAAATAACCAGATGCGACAGTAGGGTATCTAGCGGCGTTGTAGATGTAGGTGATACTGTCGGCAGGGTTGTAGTTCTCAGCAGCAGAGCCACCTTCATAGGCAGCGGCCAAACGGTCGGAAGCACCCTTGTTGATATACAGGGCGCCCCAGTAATCAGCCTTGCAGACACTCTTCTTGACATCTGAAGTCTCGGGGTATTCGTCGGCGGAGTGGAACTCGAGAGATGGGAAACGCTTGTCCTCCAACATCTTGTAAGCGTTGGCGACGGACTCGCCAACAGCACCACCATCGTAATCGACAACAAGGATCTTGAGGGCAGAAACTCGATCGTTCGTTCGAAAGGATGAACCGAAAAGGTATGAAAGGTCGGCAAGGAAGATGACGAGAATAGCCACCATGACTCCAGTTAGGATCTTGATGACAAGTCCTCTCTTGGCTTTCATCTCTGGTGAGTTGATGCCTTGTCGCTCATTGTCATCCATAGTGGGCTCATCGTGTAACGTGGGAGCAGGGGACGAAGACTGGTTTTCTATATCGTTGGTCGCCATTGTGATCGCTGGGGACTAAAGAGATGATGTGCAAAAAAAGCTAAATGGGAATAAGCTTGTATGGAATTGCAGGGACCAGCGAAGTATTTATTTTAATGGGGAGTATGGAACCACAAAAGATAGATCGTTAGCTTGAGAATTAATTGTGCCGAGATTGCAGGCAGTATAAATAAAAAAGATCCATCATGGTGCGATTTCAATCAAGCCTGGACATATTTCGCATGTGTCGGTCATGTTTGCATGTCCGAAGAGCGAGCTAAAAAAGTCCACGGCGATGAAACAACCCACAGTGACCCAGTTTACTGCCCTCTTTCAGTAAGCTTACAGGGGTTCAGGATCTCGAGCGAAGACCGTTCG
This sequence comes from Fusarium sp. MBC 181, assembly GCA_030772735.1. NCBI lineage: Eukaryota > Fungi > Ascomycota > Sordariomycetes > Hypocreales > Nectriaceae > Fusarium > Fusarium sp. MBC 181. The sequence continues at coordinate 45,183 of JAPHDB010000207.1, read as the reverse complement.
CGACGCGACGGCGGAAAATACAAGGTTAAACACCGAAGATGGCGCTAAAATCCGGATAGATAAAGAATCGTGAATCCTCTGACTCTAAGCACGGAAGTTTTAGGAGGGCGGTCTTTTGGAAAGTTCCGCTGACTAACTCTCGTACATCCAATAGAATCCTTCAGTCTCTGGAAAAGACCGTCGATAAGATAAGCCTTGCAAAAGACCGATCGGTGTCCGCACAACGTTTTCACCGAGATGATCCTTTTTTATCTGCGCTTACATGATCACCTCAGATCATTGACGTCAATGTAGCACATCTTTATTCTGTTTCACCATCCATTAAACCATCCGAATCCGACAGTCCCAAACATTCCTTTCTCACTGGCTTATCAATCGCCGCCTAGCTTGTAATTGACATGTTTTTCACTGCAGTGGTGACCTCATTTAGTTGGGGGTGTGTGTCGCACAACTCACAACGGTGAAGACGCATATTCATTGTACTGTAATTGTGCAACATCTGGGCTGGCAACTCGAGCCTGATTTTAGTGCGCAACGTCATGAATGATCAAGCTCCCGTGTCGCCTGGTTATTTGTCCTTATTAATATAACATATTTGTTGCTCATGCCTTCATGTGGTTGGATTCTCGGAAGACAATCTGCGCTCCGCGACATGATTACGAAATCTCGTGGCATCATAGTCCTCCAGACTCAAAATGTCTTGTGCAACTGATGTCGGCGCTTAAAGGAAAACCAGCATGATAGCAAACATTGAACGCCATTCGTACAAAGAGAACCAAAATGTTGTTATCAGCATTCTAGGCAATTTCTATACCCTATATAGATAGATGTCGCTTTTGTTACTTACATGAATCCCAATCGTCCAGCTAAAAAACTCCAAATTGATTATTGGCTTGCCACATAATATTATTCGTTCCTGTTCATACAATAAGTCGCCGATCATCGGTGATGTGCACTGTCATTTTCCATAATACTTGCCATGAAGATCGCTGTAGCCCATGACCAAGCTCCTACAAAGGCTGCCGCGTGTGATATTGCTGGAATTATTGACAAGTTACCCGAAAGTCGTTAGTGAACAAAGTTGGAGGAAGTGGACCACATGCTTTTCATGTTCAGACGCACAATTATGGTGCTTCAAAAATCGCCAGACTTCACGTCATTAGCTTCCGACAAGCCCAGATACAGGGTCTACGAGATATGGCACAAATGAACATTACAAAATAATCTGATAAGCTTTTAGCTTTGCTCAAACACAAATTCGATAGCTGTTTCGCCCCGTACATATGAAATCTAGGGTAAGACACGATCCACGTTATAAATATAGGAATAGTTATTACCCATAGCAGATGCCCATACTCTAGGCGCCAAGACTAGCTTTTGCGCTGAGGGCAATCGCAGCCTCGAATTTGGATAGGTTAGTAGACTTGGGAAATGAAAGGAGACCGCCACTTATCTCAGGACGTAGAAATATGACGGCTCATGGCTCAGTCCAACGACGAAGAAGGGACGCTAATGTATTGGTTACACAAGCCGGGGGACAGGAACACAGGCACAGTATACTGTTTAGCAAGTGGCTGGATTACGGTGATGCGTCGCACCAGAGTGGTTGGTAAGAGGTAGAAAAGCCCAAATTGTTCAAATGCCCGGAAATGGTTGTACAGCCAAGACCAGGCTTGTAGAGACTCAGAGTTAGGTGTTGGACAACGCCATATCCGGTAGTGTTGAATATGGTCCGCGGGACAACGTGGGCCATGACCTACCAAGACGGATTTAGCAACAGATGCGGCATCGAGAGAAAAGACTTGGGAGAAATAGGAAGGCACCTAGCGTTCGTTGGTGATACCCAAGGAGGTCAAAACGGCTGAGGCGTGGGTGGCGCTTCATTGTTCTGTTGGACGTTAAGTCCCAAACAGCTCTGATTGGAAGATTCTGAAACATCATCTGCAGCTTTTAAATAGTTGGTGATTCCAGAGAACTTCCAGATGCAAATGATCTGCAGAGAACAATATAAAACGACCAACAACGGAAGCTAGGTCCGTCCCCGCGAGTGAATCATGCATGTTTTGCTCTCCGCATAACTTACCAGGGTATCTTTCCTATTGTTCGTCGTTTCACTCTCGACCAACACACAGCCTATTCCGGGGCAGGAGCAAGGGTTTGAACTCCTAATAGGCTGCAGTGTCAGTGATTCACTACCATCCCTCCTTCCTCACTTCTCTGAGCAGCATGAAAAAGTATTTAGGGCACTCTTCTTCCCTCTCAACCGCACACTCTTCACTTCTCACCCTTCATACTTCTCATCATTCTTTACCCATCGCCTATACTAGTCGCCTCTCAACATGCGGTTCAGCATTGCCATCGCGGCCTTTATCCCCTTGGCCTTCGCCAAGACATCCTACAAAAACTGGAAGGCGTACTCCATCGACACTGCAAGCTCTACCCACGATGATGTCGTAAAGGCCCTGAGCGGAATTAATCACATTCCGATCGGCGAGCATCACGATGCTATTGAAGTCGCGGTGGACCCGAAAAGCCTTGGCAAGTTTGAAGGTCTTGACTTGAACGTCAAGCTTTTCATCAACGACATAGACGAAGAGTTTGCTAAGGAGGGAAGCTTTGAAGAACTCAGCGGTTAGTAGCCCCTTTTTGCTGACAATTACCACAAGCTAATATCCAGTAGCTGCTCGCACTCATGGAAGTAAGAAGGTTACGCACCCCGACCAGTCCTACTTCAAGTCCTACCACAGCTTCGAACAGCACACCCAGTTCCTCAACGATCTGCAGAAGTCATTCCCCAAGAACTCTGAGGTTTTCACCGCCGGCAAGAGTGTTGAGGGCCGAGAGATCAAGGGCATTCACCTCTGGGGAAAGCGCGGCAAGGCCAAGAACCCTGCCATCATCTGGCATGGAAATGTCCACGCTCGCGAGTGGATTAGCAGCATGGTAAACGATACTTATCTACCATTGATCAATTAATTGGTGTTAACTTTCTTCATAGACAGTCGAGTACCTGGCCTGGAAACTGGTCCAAGGTTACGGTAACAAGGAAAAGCTCGTTCGATCAATCATCGACACTCATGACTTTTATATCATCCCAATCGTCAACCCCGACGGTGAGCTTACCACGCTTCAATGCAGAAAGCACAACACTTGTACTAACATTCGTGGTTCAGGTTTCGTCTATAGCATCAAGTCCGATAGGCTTTGGCGCAAGAATCGCTCCAAGGATGACAAGAAATGTGTGGGTACCGACATGAACCGCAACTGGCCCTACAAGTGGGATATTCCTGGCGGTTCTTCCACAAACCCTTGCGATGAGACCTACCGAGGTCGCAAGCCTGGCGATACTCCCGAAATTAAGGCTCTTACAAGCCACGCCCTGGCCGTCTCGAAGAAGACAGGAATCCGTTCTTACATTGACTGGCATTCATACAGCCAACTCATCCTCCTGCCTTATGGTTACACCTGCGACCTCAACGCGACAAACACCAACTACCAGATGGAACTGGCAGGAGAAGTTGCGGCGGCAATTGAAGATAACTCGGGAAGCGACTTTCTTTATGGCCCAACTTGTCAGACTATCTATCAGACTTCGGGTGGAAGCAGTGATTGGGTTTTCGACGTTGCTGGGGCTGAACTCGCTTGGGGTATCGAGCTTCGACCTGGTAGGTTGACGGGCGACGGCTTCGTGCTCCCGCCCAAGCAGATCATCAAGTCGGGTGAGGAGATTTGGGCTGGTATGTCGGCTTTGTTCAAGGACCTCGTGAAGAAGAACAAACCGAAGTACGGACACTAAGCGGTGCTGAGATGGGAACTGGGAAGTATTTTTTGGTGGAGGGCCCCAGAATAATTTCTGCTAGGGTCGTGCATTGATGTTGATCAATGCACAAGGTTAACGCCTGGGGTCTCTCAGCGCGAGACTAAGTAGATAGATAACAATGAAAGCAATCTGCTTGCATCGGAAGTTCACCGTCCCTACTGCGGCGAGTGGTATATCAATTGCAGTTTGTGCTTTGTCAGCAAGCAAATCGGTGAGATGGCCGAGTTGGTTATGGCGCCAGGTTAAGGTTAACCTTAACACCAATTTCCTGGTGGAGCAATCCTCCTGGGTTCGAGTCCCAGTCTCATCAAACATTTACTTTTTGCATTTTTGTCCAATCGCACAGCTGACCCATTGCCATGTCGCTACCATTTTGAGGGTCTGCATTTTCGCGATTGTCAAGGCTTCTTACGTCGGGTTGGAAGGAGGCCTTTTCTTGAGATCACGCCGGAACCTGGTCAATGGGGCTACAAAAATTCCCTCTGTCCGAAGGCTTTACGCGGGTTACTACACGAGTAATTGTGCATAAAGCCTTTCAGTGCGTAAGACGAAGGGTGGTACAGGAGATTGGCGCGCTCGGGATAATGCAGGTCAAGGTTTCCCTCCTCAAAGTTACACCTTTGAAGCATCGGAGGTTGGTGCTGTGCCAAGCCAACCAGCCACCCGAATTCTCAGCTCTCAGATCAATCTGACAAGTTACGCCCACGACTCAGCCCCTGCAAGGTCTGCTGGCGGGCATACCGTAGCTGAAAGAGAAGTGTGCCCACTAATATTAGGTGAGCATGCAGCTATCGATATTGCTGATGTTGAGCCAACATGCTATTGCATCCCGAGTCATCATGTACCCAGCCGATTCAGACCAAGTAGCGGTACTCGATTGTGGGGAATAAAAGTCAATGTCTGACTCATCAAGTCCAAGACAAGCAAGCGGGAGTGAGACGCGATGGTCCTCCCGGTCGTCATTTCGGGGATCCTCAATTTCGGGGACCCTCACAGCTGAATCACAGGCCTTGTCAGATTGACATCCAGTACGAATACCTACGACCCTGGCAACGAGCTTGGCTATGCACCTCTCAGGGCCTCATTTGCCGACATTCGTGCATTAGTTCGCACTACCCTGGCAGCGATGAGTGAAACATTGTGCTCGCTTCGGACGACCCGTCTTTGACCGCCCGAGTGATGGCGGAGATCACTGCAGATCTCAACAGACACGACAGACAAACAGTCGGGAGTTAGATCTTGAGTTGTACATGGGCTATCTGTTATATAAAGTAGTGGCTCGTCCACCGACCTTTCTAAGCAACAACTGATCTTCGCGACTCTTTACCTACTACTGCTGCCAAGATGCTTCCTTCATTCCTCCTCTCATCCTTGCTGTGCCTTTCCACCGTCTCAGCTCTTCCCAACCCAATCGTGGCAGAGCGAGCGGCATGTGACTGTACTGGCACACGCGACGGCGGTTCAAACTCCAAGGAGTACATCTGCCGTGATGCTCGACTCGGTCCCACCAAGCTTCCCAAGAAATTACCTTTGAGCACTTTCGTTGAGAGCTACAACCGATTTGGCGGTTTGACGCCGGCTCAGTTTCTATTAACATGGACCGATGAGAAAGGATCCTACAGATACCCTCCTCAAAACGTATGCCAGTACTCTTCTGCTTATGAATTATACTGACTTTACTCAGGGTTTCCAACTTGATGCTGAAGGCAATGCCATCAACGGAAGCATGATCCTTCCTGTCGGAACACTTGTGGACCGATTTGGAAGTGAATACGGTCAGTTCTGCGTTACCATTGCTCAACCCAGACATTCTAACTTTATTCTAGGATCCTTTATCTCTGCAGCTGCCGCTCCCTACTCACAGCGGGCTCTTCCTCCGTCAAACCTGGCTACAAACCCTGATACTCCCGATTTTCCCTACAACTACCATGTGTATCGTGTTATCAAGCCGCTACCTGTTGTAGGAGGACCTATTGCCCCTTGGTTTGGTCAGCCTGGTCTCGGAGCACAGTTCTTTACCGGAGAGTTGGGTAACGTCAAGTTTCTGATTCAGCAGAGCTACTTGCAGGCGGAGGACCCGCAGGCTCTTGTCCACAAGTCTGATGGTTGCGCATAATGCAACGCTTTGTTGCATAATTATTTCATGATGTTGTTAGAAGTAGTGTTATTTAATCTATGTTAATTTATATGGCTTTGTAGGCATTGCCAACTGATAGCTACAAGAGAGGCTCTCCCACAATTTTATGTTATCGCGAAACTTACTATTGCTTCAACATAACAACATCTATTCTCTGAATGACCCATTGATATTTACTTTGTGCGGCTAATGCTGTTGGAACAGACGCATTATCTTCTATAGCTTAGGGTATTAAAATAAAGTCGCCCAAAGGCTAGCCTAGGACAGCAGGATATTGCGGATTTATTTTTGTCTCTTACGTCCTCAACGCCCTATTCCTCTAACTCTCTAATGCCAACTTTCATTGCTTGCAATCGAGCCTGAATTTTTCGTACAGAAATAAATTTGAGATTGTCTAGAGGGGCAAAATAAAATTCTAAGATCTTGCTATCCCCATAACGCAACCTCCGAGCAGCAAATAGTAACCAAGGATCTTGATCTCCGCAGCCTCAATCACCCCCGGCCACTAACCCCATGGAGCGATACAGTCCACTATATGGGGCGATAATGCTAATTATGAGACACTAGCGACTTTTAAACAGCGATCTACCTATCATTGCAGGCACACAAACGGTTACACGGCATCTTGTATTAACATGGATGAATAAAATCCCTCGCTTTCTGAGAAAGTTCAGCCTCTGACTCTGAGATCTCAATTTCTCTTCCCTACAAACAACTTTGAGAAAATGGCCTCACATTCAGATCCAGCGACGACGGGGCCCAAGGACCTGCATGATGAACCCGTGAAGAAGGATGTCAGTGCGGGTATTGTCGTGCCCGCACTGGCAGAAGGCGAGATGCCTGAGACTTCAAAATGGGAGATCTGGAGTTGGTATGCTTATTACATAGGTGCCAATGGACTCGCCCTGTTCAACTTTGGACCGACTGCCTTTCAGAACCTGCTCTCCCAGGCAGCGCCGAAGGACACCGGTCTTTTGGCGTTTGCAGGTCGTGAACGAGACGTCAACAGCATTGTTCTACTCGCCAACGGCATATCCTTCGCTCTGCAGGCCGTTCTGTTTCTTATCATTGGAGCGTACGCAGATTTCGGTACTGGGCGACGATGGATTTTGCTGGTTTGGTCAATCGTGGCGTACGGAATTGGCTTCGGCTGGCTGGGCGTCCATGACCCGAGCAAATGGCAGACAGCGACCGGCTTATACATCGTCGGTCTGATCGCCTACCAGATGACTCTCACGTACTGGACCGCGGCATTTCCCTCGCTTGCTCGAAATACACCGCAGCTGAAAGACGCTGCTCTTCAGTTTGAGTCGGGCGAGATCACGCAGCAGGAGATGGACCGAAAGGATGAGATGGAGAGAAGCAGGCTCAGCAACGTCGCATTCTACATCCAGTCTGTCGGCGAAGTCGTCATTCTGGCCATGATTGTGGGCGTCATGTTCGGCGTCAAGGTCGACAAGAGTCCCGAGAATAACAACTGGGGACTTTCCGTGCTGGTCGCCTTTGCCACAGCCTGTTGGCTGGTCCTCTCGATCCCTTGGTTTATTATCGAAAAGAAGCGCCCTGGCATGAAGGTCCCGGATCATTTGAACATCGTTACAGTGGGTTTCTGGCAGCTTTGGGAGGCTCTCACGCAGATCTGGCACTTGAAGCAGAGCCTGATCTATCTTGTCGGGTACTTCCTCCTGGGTGATTCACTGAACACCACGGTGACAGTCATTGGAACACTACAAAATCAGGTTGTCAGCTACGAGACCCTCACTTTGACTTACCTTCTCATCGTCGGTATCGTTGCTCAAGCCGTCGGCATCGGTGCTTTCTGGCTTGTCCAGAAGAAGTTTAATCTCAGCGTCAAAGCCATGTTCAATGCTGTGATGGTTTTTATCATCCTTCTGGACGGCTGGGGCATGATTGGTAACTGGACCGATAAGTTCGGATTCAAGAACGTCTGGGAGATTTGGCTGTACCAAGCTTTCTACGGCCTCTTTGTGTGTCCATGGTACAGTTACTCTCAAATCATGATCAGTTCCGTCACGCCCAGAGGTCACGAATTCCTTTTTTTCTCCTTGTTCAACATCATTGGCAAATCGTCAAGTTTCATTGGACCTTTTATCAGCAGTGCTATTATCGACGCTACTCCTGGAGGCACAAACAATAGCGCTCCTTTTTACTTCTTATTTGCTCTGAGTTTGGTCAGCGCGATCGGTATATGGTCTTTCCTTGATTTGGAAAAGAGTGCGAGGGAACAGGAAGCTTTCATTATTGAGGAGAAGATCCGAATGGGCGAAGAATCGGATCGCAGCAATATCCTATAGAGGCTATTCAACATATTGTTCAGTCCTAATGCCAACAGTGTCGATGCACCCTCGTGTATAATAATAGCTTGAAGTATACCTGGTGTAGGCCTCGTTCTGTATCAGCACAGTGTAGCCAGGGCAGAAAGTCTATAAGAATGGATATATGGGCTAGAACTTGCTATGACTCCCTTGCTTCATTCTCCCACTCCTCCAGGATCTTCATCGATTCTAACGTCAATGGAGAATTCGCTCCATACCACTTAATCTTCCAGTCGATTATTTCTCGGCGAATGACACAAGCTTCGTCCTTCCGGCCTTGGGCCCAGTATATTCGAGCCACATTCCCCATAGCTCTGACCATGACGGCGTCACCCTCGGAGGTGTTCAGCCGGGCTAGGTCCAATGTCTGGGTTCCAAGATTTTCGGCTTCTTCAAGTCTGCCTTGTCTTGCGTACGTTATGGCGAGCTCACTCTTTACCTCCAGCGTGCTTGGGTTAGTTTCGCCAAATACCTCAGCCAAAGTTTCTGCCGTCTTTGTCAAAATCCCTTCGGCATCATCCAACCTCTCTGCTTCGAGGTAAATCTTCGATAGCTGTATCTGAGTTCTGAGCGTGTCTCCGTGCTGTTCCCCTCGTTCTTCCTTGTCTATTTCTAGTACTTCCAGGATAAGTCTCTCTGCTTCGTCGAGATTCCCCAACCTCCTGCGGCCCCAGGCCAACCATATGATACCCTCCATCGTCTCAGGACCCGTCTCTCCAAATACCTTCTTGCAGCCCTCAATGAATTGGACATTTAATTCGGTCGCTGCCTCGAGTCTTCCAATTATATGGTAGGCCTCTATGAGGCTTTTCATGGACCTGAGCGTCTCTCTATCCTCTTTCCCAAGGGTATCTATTTTCTCCTCTAATTCAGCTGCAATTCGTTCTGCCTTTTTCTCGTCCTGATAGAATCTATCTATTTCAAGTGAACCAACTTCGTCATCGATTTCGGGGCCTTGGCTTTCGATCAGCCTGGTAAAATCTTTGGCGTCTTGCTGTGGTCTCTCGTTCCAATCAATCTCGGAAAAGCCTAGACTACTAGCGGGCGTCTTTAGGCTCTCTTTTGAGTCGTTCTTGTCTTGATCTCGACTCAATCGTGCAGCGTTCGAGTTTGCATCTTCATCCTCATCCTCTTCCGAAAGGGATGGTAAGACAAATAAGGCAATCTCTTCCATATGCTGAGCTAGGTGTTCCAGAAGACGACTGAGAGATAGTTGACTTGGGCACAGGACGCATTCCATTCGGTGATCATCATCGAGTGGCCTCTCGCTCATCTCAAGGCATATCGTTAGTTGAGCAGTCACAGACTCGGCGTGGCTCTTCATCAAATGGCCGGCCATCAAGTCCTTGGCATGAAAGCCAACATCGCACTTCTGACATTTCCATTGTCGTCTATGCATTTGCATCTCGTGGTAGATCCAGTCATGGCGTGTCGCATACATCTTGTCCGGATTGGAACATTCGTAGTATGTACATGTATAAGGCCGCAGATCTCTAAACACATGACGTCTTAGATCCTGTTAGCGTCCATATGCGCCTCAGCATCTCGATATTTTCTTATCACGTACTTCCAAGACATTCTTGATTTTATTGTAGCTGAGTCGAGCATTGCGTGGCAGAATGGACATTCCACCTGATCCTCTTTGAATGCTGCTTTAGGAATATCGGGGACACGAGCGGATTGTCGACCCGCAACGACAGAAGCGGCGTACACGGTTCTGGGCCTCCCCGATAGAGTTTTCGTTTCATCAATCGCTGACTTCGCCACCGTAGAAAAGCTCTGTACAGTAGGGACTGACGTGAGCGATTTAGGCCTTTCGATGCCGATGTCTCTACTCAAGTCTAGACCTCCAAGGAGAATGTGCGGCTCTTTGTTTGTGACTGAAACAACCTCTTCAATGTGTTTGTCAAACGGATGTCGCTCCCAGTACCTCAGCTGTTCTCTCCTTCTGGTGTTTGCTCTGGCGAGACGTGAGATGATGCTGTGGCTGCCATCTTTCTTTTGATCTTTTTCTCTCACCTCCAAGACATCCTGGCTGACGATAGGTTCGTCTTCCCATGTTTTGTAGACCTGTACCTTTTGTGACTGCGATGGGAGGTCTTGCGACTCTGTCTCGTTCTCTGTCTCACTTTCTGACTTGAACGACGTAATCCATTGCCGGTGCTTTTCTTCTATATGGGCATAGTCATACTTGTCCATAAGCGAAACCTGGCCATTGTCATTTGTTGACTTCAAATATCTTCCCGACAGTCGCGGACGACGCAGTAATGTGTCAAGATGATACAAAAGCTTGATCTGTTCTTGGATATGTGCCATCAAGACTGCTATCTTCTCAGGCCTCTGCCTGATGCTTAGGCAGTCACCCGAAGCATCGCTATCATCCGAGCTGGATGAGTACTCACTGTCTGAGTCAAACTCAGGGTTGCTCGTGGGTTCGGCCTCTGGTTCCACAGTATCTCCAAGCCTCTGGGAGGCAATTGGCACAGCTGTAAAGGTTAGTCCCATCTAAAAGCGCGCATACACATATGTGTTCATGACGTCCTACCTGCTTCTAGTTGGTGGGTCAAGAGGTTAAGTATCTGGGCCACATTCTTCTTGAGAGTATCATCGTGGCGTAAGGTATCATCCAACGAACCTCGAGTGGAAGCCGAAAGCGTGGCCCTGTTTTGCTCGCCCCATATTTTAAGTCGTCCGTATCCATCAAGGGCTTTTTCGATGCTGATCTGTTTAAGTTTGACAACCTGGCAGTCCTCGCCGCCCAGAACAAGAAGGAGCCGAGAGTACTCATTGATGCAGTTTCCAAAGAGCTCAGCAAGCGAATGACTTCGGGCAACTTCTCGGTCATCTTCTGATGAAGGCATTTGGAAAATACTCGGATGGCCTATCTTTCAACTTTGGGTCGTTTCGCAGCAGATTCGAAATGAATATACTGAGTAAGTAATCTCTGCCAAAGTGAGGCTTACATGCAACAGACGACATCTCGCCCACTGGTCGAGGCGGGGTAATCAGCTGGATTGGTCTGATATGACATGCAGTGAGATTTGCGGCTGAGGATAGCGTATATTGAGCGTATCACAGTTACCTATTCATAGCCTGATTTCAGTGCGGCATTTATCTTACTGGGAGACCGATTCCGGGTGTGATTTTCACCTTTCTTCATTTCCCGTCTCTTATCAGATGTATCTCAGGGCTCGAATTATTACACATCTTGTATATTAAATCTTCCGACAATGGAAACCGCTGGGTTGGTCCTCGGTGCCATACCTCTTGTTCTCTATGCTTGTGACAACTACGAGAGATGTCTAGGTCAAGTCAAAGACTATTGGAAATACCAATCGACACTGCAAACAATACGAACCCATGTCTTTATCCAAGGGGAGCAATTGAACGTCACACTGAGCGGCATCGGTTTGACAAGGCCAACTCGCCAAGAATTAGAAGATCATCTATCCGAGATCTATGCGAAGGCAAAATGTGATGAGTTCATGGCGATCATTGACAGGATGGAGGCCTTGTTGGCGAGAATGATGGTTAGCCTGGATGTTGATTCTTCCGGCAAGGTATGTCGCCGAAAATACTATTGGAACATGACTGACGGATCTTATACAGCCCAAATGGACAGACACTGCTCCCGAAAGAGCGAATTGGGAGTGGCGAAGAGTGAAACGAAGCTTCCGTCGAAAGGAGCGTCAAGCTTTTATTGATGAGCTTCGGTACTGGAACGAGTGTCTCAAAAACGTCTTTGAGAAGACTGAGATACCTTCAGATGAATCTGACCATCTTGCGGAAAGGCTACAGGCCCGCTACAACCAAAGAGTGTGTGACAGAATTAGGGAGAACGTACGTTTGGTTCATAAAGCTCTTCAGTCTGTTGGCTGGACTTGCCATTGCGCTGAGCATTGGGGAAGCATACGTCTTTGCTGGCATATGGAGAAGACTATCACATCCGAAAAGTTGGACTTTTGCTTCTCATCGCCTCAAAGTTCGGTAAATTGGCAGTCGATCCATATCCGAGTGGAAGAAAAGGACAAGCTAAATACGCAATCCCAAGGGAGTCCGCGTATTATCTCGCCTGGAGTCTCACCCCAGATGCCTCTCACGCCATCACCCAGAAGGCAGAAGTTCAAAGAAATGCTTGGTCTATCACAAAAGTCACCGGAGTGCCTCGTGACGCCTGACGCAGCAGGTAAGTTCTTTAATCTTCCTTCTCCGTAAAGCTAGGCTAGTATATGAGTTTATAAACTTACTAATGCCACACAGTAAGTGTAACTTCATCAGCTGAAACATTGGTCTCTCAAGAAATTGCCTGCATGTGTCAATTTATCAATAATCTTAAAGACGCAAAACGGGGCATTGTTCAACTGTCAGATGATGATAAGAGGCTAGTTGTCTTGGAAAATGTCGACGACGCAAAGAAAACAACAGAAACCGTCCATCTTGAGACGCTACTAAAACCCAAGACGAATCCAATCCGACCGTCACATCTTGTACTCTCACGGAAGCAGAGGCTTGCTATTGCTGCAGCATCCAGTTGGGCAGTGCTGTACCTTTGCGGTTCGCCGTGGCTTAACGACGACTGGGATGGAAAGAATCACCTCCAGTTGTTCTTGGAAGAGGCACAGGGTACCGGCTCAGCATCCTTACAGGCTGACTATCCAAGTATCTCACAACTATTTAAGCCAATATCACAACGATTATCCTCAGGACCTATGAGCCCCGTCACACACTTCCAAAATTGCCAAATACGCAATAAAACACTATTCAGTCTGGGCATCCTACTTATTGAGCTATGCCTGAATAAAACCCTGGACCAACTCCGTCGAGAACTTCAAGCTAACGACTTCGCTGCTTCTCTTGGTGTACTATCCCCAGAGCCTAGCGATTTCGAGGTTGCGAACAGACTGACAGAAGATATATACTTGGAGGCAGGGCATTCATATGGATATGCGGTGCAAAGATGTTTGCGGTGCGAGTTTCCAGGACGTGATGTCACAAAGGATTTCGAGTTCCAGCCGTTTCGCCGACATTTTTTCAATGGGGTCGTGGCACCTATCCAGGCGACTTTTGAGATGCAACCGGCTTCCTTGTTGAATCACTAATAGTAGCTTTGTTCTATTGAGGTAGCAAGAAGATATCATATTCCATCCAGGTTGGCAAGAGAGAAGTCGCCCTTTAATGATTAGGGTGTCAAAATAAATCACTCCAAGTACTCCTCCAGCAACACGCAAGGTCACCAAATTATGCCGTCTCTTGTGCTTTCGTCAGCCAAATTTTCTGTCACCCTGACGCCCAATAGTGGAGTTTCGTTCAATGACTCACTGTTTCTAGAAGTGGAAAAACCCCAAAGTCATTGGGTGTCAGAAACCTTGACCACCAGATACGTAGAGAAGAAAATCACTCAGCCAGTTCACCACACTTCAAGGGGCATACTAGAATGTAGATTTCTGTCGAGTCAGAGCGTAGAGCGCATCTTTTCTGATCAAGAACAAGTGGGGGCAATCTCACTAGCGCATCAGCCAGCACTTCAGAAGACAGCTGTTCATTTGAAGAGCTAACTACCCTATGATGGAGCAACAACAAGGTAACTTTTACTCTTCAACAGCAAAACTCAACGTCTTAGCATTGGAGTACTTTCTGAATCTTGTTCTTCTTTTTTATTTCTTCTTTCCGTTCTTTTTCTGCCAGTCCGTGCTTGGTTATCACTCGACTGTCCAGATGATAATAACTCGTATGGACGTTTTCACGGTCCTTGTTCAAATTGCCTGCTGAGAGTCCCATTCCGACCCGTTGACAGATAATCACGTTTTCCGCGCGTCGCCAAAGACGTTATAGCGTGTCAAGAAGAAGCGACTGTGGTTTTCATGATACAGGAACACGCGACTAACGATGGATGTTCTGAAAGGATGGATTTGAGGAGAGCGAGAGACTGCGTGGACCGATCTAGTGACTGATATGAACACTGATTTTCAACAAGCAAGGTCGCGTGGCCCAATGGCAAGGCGTCTGACTACGAATCAGAAGATTCTGGGTTCGATCCCCAGCGTGATCAATTTTTGCCCGTCTGTGCTTCCGGTTTATTTTTAAATTTTCAAACCACAACATGCAGAACAGGTTATTTTTAATATTCTACATCCATTTATATGTTTATAATACAACATTTCTAACATCTATAATAATTCTCATTCGTTAAACAATAGAACCAAACGCCCGCTTTGTCTTAACCACATTATTCCCTGCGTCGCAAAAGCTTCACCTTCATCTTCTTTAACCGCCTACTCTCAAACGTCTTCGTAACCCTCCAGTTACTAACAATCATGACGAAAACAAGTAAGAAAATAAACATCGCGCCTATCAGTGGCACAATTAATGCAAACACCGTCAAGAAATAGCTGGCGTTCTGGAACGCCTGTTCGTCCATTAACCCGTTAACACCCAATCCTACTTGCATCGCCGTGAGTGCAATCACGACGTAAGCTAGGATACCTGCCAGTACTGAGAAATTGTCGCGGATGAGATCGCCGTAGACGGTGTGAGATGCGACTCTCGAGTAGCCGCGCAGTAAATATCCCTTGCGGAAGGCGTAGATCTTGTTGAGTCTACTCAGGCGCAATTCTCCGTACCAATATCGTGGATTCACGCGGTCGTAGCGATGGTTTTCGAGGACCTCTGCGGCAAAGGCTTTCCATCCCTCCCAGGTTACCTCTTCTGGGAGTAAACCGTACTCTTTAGCGATGCGGAAGTCACTCTTGTACGCGATGAGCGCCGTATATGAGAAGAGAAACCCTCGCGCTGAGGCATCAAGGTTGCCTTGCGTGGCGTCGTCAAGATGCGCTGTGTCGCTGATGTTGGCGGCCCAAAAGCTTGGGTCGAGCAGATACTTTGGCATAGGCTTGAGGAAAATGCGATTCCTCCACCAAACCATGTGAAGCTCAGCCTGCTCACTGATGATGATGTCTCGAGAGATGAGCCTCTGGTGATGAAGTTGACGAGGGGGCATCAAGCGGCCGCACATCCAGAGCCATTCTTGTATATCAGTCAGCCGCGAAACTGATAGTTCTCGCTCCAAAAAGTTTGGATCCGACGTCGGAGTCACAATGTCATCGTTGAAACGAGCACTGGCTGGTAAGAGGTTGGTGAAATCCTCCTTCGCCGAGGAACTAGTGGTGCCAAAGAAGTCTCTCTCTAGAATGCGAACGGTAAATGGCGGAGGTGGACTAGCCATGGTAGGCATGTAAAATCTGATATTGAGCTGACGCCCAAGGATATGGTAAGGAGGAAGACATAAATAAAGCGCCCCTCCCTACTGTATCGAGATGACAATCATTCAGCTCGTGTGATGAAAAGAAAAGAGTGGAAATTAAAATGCACCCTTACCAAGCAAGGGTCACAGGGCTAGATGCTGGCTAAGCCATGATCCCTGGTGGGCTAGATCGGTTCGAAGAGGCCATGATTGGACCGTCTACGCCTGAAGGATCTCAGCGTTACACTCGGGTAAAGAGGATTGCCCGAGCTCCATTCATGGATTCCTTTGCGTTGGGACAATTGTCAGCTTGTCGTTTTGTCAGTTTTCAGCGAGTCGCGAAGCAGTACATTGTCCCTCCCACAGTCTAATGCTTAACTAATTTCTCCCTTATTCATTTCGATACCTAAGGTTATATATTGTGTAAGCGCGCGTTGCGGATGATCCCGTGGTCAGCAAAGATCCAATGATTGGTGGATACACGGGTACAGTATCCTCCTATCGCCCCCTAGTCTTGCCTAAGTGTTGGGGGCTGAAAATGAAACCAGCGGCCTCAAAATGAGTGATGACAGAAATGGCTCTAAAATAAAGCAGTCAGCTTACTCTGTATTCTGCGGGTTTCATTATTGTTATTTCTTACACCCTTTATTTAGAAGTCAATCCGGATGCTACGCCCTCATGGGACTAGCAGCCTTATGGTACCACTACCTACCTGCTAAGCCACTCAGCCCAAATTAAGAGCTTGGCTTCCCGCTCCATTCTCTCCGGACCGTAAGCACAACACCAAAAGCTCCAATATTCATCGTCTGGGGCAGGACATCACAACAAACATGTCGCTTCATCGCTCCGCAACACGGCGTGGCCCGCCTCCGTTGGCGGCTCCCAAGCCGAAAAAAGGTTACGAAAATGTTGAGCAGGGAGTCAAGCAGCTCTACCCCGACTCATCGTCTGACAAGAAGACAGACATGGAGTAAGCAGACATTTTCATCAAAGATTGATCGTTAGTTAACACATATAGTATTGTATTTGTTCCAGGATTGGGCGCTCATCCACTTTTGAGCTTCAAATCAACGGAAACAAATTTCAACTGGGCGAGTGATGAAGATGGTATATCTCGCGACTTTCAGAACGCCCGTATCCTTCTTTACCACTCCGAGTCATCATGGACTGGCGCCATAAAAGTGAAGCAGTTTCTGCACAACTTAGCACAGACGTTACTTGAAGGATTGAAAGTGAAGAGAGAGGTAGGTCTACAGACTGAGAATGAAGATTGAGGTTAACCATTCATAGAATGCCGTTTTTCCGAGACCGATCACATTTATCGGACACAGTATGGGTGGACTTGTTATCGCCAAGGTATGAACGACCTTTCCCAATTGTCCAAGCATTTCTCACATGGGACAGGCTGTCTGCATCGCTGCATCACGACCAGACCTCTTCCCTGGCATGTTTGAATCCATAGCTGGCTGCGCATTCTTTGGAACTCCTTTCAAGGGCGCCGAAGCTGCGTCATTAGCCTGTATGCTTTCTCATGTGGGAGAAGTGGTAGGAGCTTCAACAGCGTCGAAACTGCTCGAACTCATGAGACCTGATGATGAATACCTGAATGAGCTCAGAAAGGAGTTTATTCGTCTTGCAGTCAAAACCGACCCCAAGATCCAGTTATACGGCTTCTATGAGCAACAGCCTACGACTATCAAGGATTTGTCCGGAATGCCTCAGTTTCTATCGGTCCTGAATATTCCACTCCCCAAAAAGGTTGGCGAGTTTGTCACACGAGAGTCTGCCGTCCTGGACGGTGTCATGGAAACGATGGGACTATCCGCCAATCATCGAGACTTGGTCAAGTTCAAAAGCTCCAAGGACGACCAATACATGTTGGTGCGAGGTCCTCTAAAACGTCTTATCAATGGTTCAGGTCTGCGCGTCAAGAGCCGACACAACGCAACACGTCATGTGGACCAAGCACTCGTCAACCAAGCAAGAAGAGCACTGGAAGGTGCGTCAGTGCAGAGAAAGAGAGAAGCCATCAAGCGCAACACGACAACATCACCTTGGTTCGCCAAGGAACCCGAATTCGTAGGCTGGCTTTCCAAGCCCAATGATGCGGAAGATGCATCTCTCGTCAAGAAGTGCGATTGTCTATGGGTTCGTGGCCGCGATGGCCGTGGTAAGACTAGCGCTGCTCTGTCTGCCATTGAGAAGATTGAGGAGTTGTCCAAAGATGATGAAGACGAGGCGGAGGTTGAGAACGCAGAGGAGTCTCATCGGGCTTCGTCACAAGTCTATCTGGCTTATTTCTTTTGCGACAAAACAGCAGACTACAGTACAGCCGAGGAACTGCTGAAGGCTCTCATCCACCAGATCATTTCCAAGCAAGAGCTAGCTGCAATACACGCCAAATTTCTGCTCAAGAAGAAAGGGCGTGAAACTGCAGCTTTGCTGACCGTCGAGAATCTGTGGCAGGTACTCCAGGACATCCTTGTGGATGACGTGTTTATTGGGGCTCGGATGTACTTTGTTATCAATAATTTGGAGACTATCTCTGCAGACGCTGTCTCGACAGCGACTTTATTGAGTCTTATAAGCTCCGAAATCGAGCACGATGGAAGTGGTAGGCGTCCACTTGTACGATGGATGTTCACTAGTGGCCAGTCCTGGGAAATCGACCAGGCGCTGAGGAAGCCTTTAGTCCGTCTAGTCGACCTCGAGGATGAGAAGTACGGCGACCAGGTTCAGTTGGAGTTACGAAAGCATGCTCAAAGAAAGGTGCAGGAGTTGGTGCAACACAAAAAGTACAGCAAGGCTCTCGTGTATTTCACCAGCAGTGTCATCGGTCAGCGAGCCCAAAACACGCAATGGATTGATATCACATGCGACTCTCTTGAAGACCTACCCCAGCATGACAATGATCTCCAAGTCCGTCGTCTCCTCGAAGGTGTCCCGCAAGAACTGGACTCGCTTCTCAATGCTGCATGGCAGGACGTCTTAGATAAGAACCGGTCCAAAGCTGGCGAGATTAAGGAGATGCTGCGTGTGCTTGTTCTCACGTATGTGGATCCGACCGAGTCAGAGCTTGGCCTTCTTGCTGGATTACAATCCTCGAACGAACAGGTTTCAGAGTTGCACGAACTCATTCTCAAGTGCAGGCCTTTGATCGTGCTCAAGACGAACGAGGGCTCTATTGAGCCTACCGTATGCTTCGCTTTCCCCGTGGTCAAGACCCATCTTCTTGAGAACGCCCATCGACTACTAGGTCTTACAGAAGATGACATCAAACTACAGCATGGAATTCTCGGTTTCCGTGCATTCAGTCACGTCATGGAGACCTTCGGCGACCTTCCTGATGAAGATGTAGAGGAGCTACAAGAGAACGCGGATCAGGCACTCGATACTGTCGAAGAAGAACAGGAGGAAGATGGATCCGGAAGCAACGCTGATGAGGCCGAGGAGGACAAGAACGATGAGGAGAATGTCGTGAATGAGGCCCAGGATGGCGATTCAGACGACGGCTCTGAGCTCTCCACTGGTGGGAATGAACAAGAAGAATACGAGGAGGAAGATCCCGAGGCACCACGCCTCAAGGATATTGCCTTAGCCTATGCGGTCAAACATTGGCTTGACCATGCTAGCCAGGCTACAGCCGAAATCGCCGAGGCGCTCAGCTGGGAAGAGAAATTCTGGGAGAAGGACTCCAAGATTCGACGCCGTTGGCTGACAGAACACAATCGGTTGACATGGTCCTTTGGTTACTTCAACCGCGCCAGCCTCACTGGACTACACGTCGCGGCTGCCATTGGCTTCAGAGGACTTGTATCCGCTCTAATGGACAATGGTTATGCTGAAGACATGCATGCGTACGATGACCTCGACAACCAACCGCTTCATTTCGCCGCATACCTTGGTCAATCCGAAAACGTGGAAGAACTCCTCAACAGAGGCGCCAATCTTGATGCGGGCAAAGAGCGGGATGCGGTGACTCCTTTAGGTATGGCGGCAGAGGTAGGAGACGTTAAGATCATGACACAGCTTTTGCAACGAGGGGCAGATCCAAATGCCAGTTGTTCGGAATCTGGAGCCGTGATCTGCTCAGCTATTAAGTCTGGAAACACCGAAGCGGTGAAGCTTTTGGTTGCTCGTAATGTCTCTCTCGTCACTCCGAAAGAGGAAGATGATGAGGCTGAGTCTGGAGACAAGGAGGAAGGGAAGAACGAAGACAGTGATGGCGATGACGACAACGACGATGATGACAGTGACAGTGATAGTGATAGTGATGATGATGATGGGGACGAAGGTGATGATGAGGAGATTGTGAAATGTCCTCTCGCCCTGGCAGCCATGAGAGCCGACTTGGCAGTCTTTGAGTTCCTCATAAGCGAGTACTCAGACAAACTGCCCTCCTCAGAATTCGAGACTGCACTGATCAAAGCGGCAGAATGGGGTCGAACTGAAGCCTTCAAGCGACTATTCAACGATTTCGAACAGTCGCTGGATGCTAAGCAGCAAGCGTTGGACGAGGCAGCAAGAGCTGCCGAAGGACATTGGGACATTGTCACTATGATACTGGAGAGATGTCCCGGTCTGAACTGCGACAAAGCTTTCCTCTTCACTGCTCAGGGATCTGACGGTGATGAGGAGTTGCGGATCCTCGAGGCTATATGGGAGTATAGCCAGGGAGGCATATCCCCAGAGGCACTGGATGAATCGCTATACGAAGCGACTGACCACGAGAACAAGAGGACTGTCGAGCTCCTTTTGAGATATGGAGCCAGTGCCAACGCGACTGGTGAAGTGTAAGTGTACCAAACAAACAAGTTATGAAGAATTTTGCTAACCATGGATCGAAAGATATGGCAATGCCCTTACAGCAGCAGCGTATGATGGTAACCACGACATTGTTACCATGCTTCTCGATGCTGGCGCTGACATCAACTCTGATGACGGCTGGGCTCTCCAAACCGCTGCGGAACATGCCCATATTGATGTAGTCAAGCTCCTCTTGGAGCGCGGCGCCGACGTCAACAAATTCACGACTCACGAGAATATGCCTGAACGCAGAGCCCTGCAAGTCGCTGTCGAATACGGTAACGACGAGGTTGTCGACATATTACTTGAACACGGGGCCGATCCCAATCTCGGAGGAGGTGATAACAAGTATCCTATTATCGGTGCAGCGAAGAAGATGGAAGAGGATATCTTTAAGAAACTCATCGCAGCCAAGGCCGACGTCAACGTTTTAGGTGGCTCAGATGATACCACTCCTCTTGTTGAAGCAGCGTTCTACCTATCCAAGGAATCGCTGCAGCTCGTCCTCGATGCCGGGGCGGACATCAACCATAAGGATATCTACGGCAACACGGCGCTGATGCTGGCGGCTGGAAGGGGAGAACACGAGTCCGTGGAACTACTACTTGAGCGCGGCGCAGACGTTTTGATCGTTGATCAGGATGGTAACAATGCTCTGCAGAAGGCTTTCACATCCGGCGATTACTTGACTACCTCGGCAGTGGTTGAGCATGTCTCCAAGCTGATGGATGCAATGAGAGTCTCTATGGAATCTGGCGATGCTGCTGTCACTGCGGTGGTTCGCAGTGTGCAGAGCAAGGGCCAGGAACTCAATTACGATGATCCCCCTGTGGAGGTTAAGGTTGAGAGCGCGAGGAGCTCTGTGTACGGAGGAGTACCACCAGAAACTCCGCTGGGAACGTTCCAGCCTGCAATTTCCAACTTCCATCCGGAGAAAATTCCCGCAGACGAACCTCAGACTGCTCCAAGCCATGGTTATACTCTACAAGAACAGATAAACAGACCCCCCATTACACCATCAGGACCTTCTGCCGACTCGGTCCAAGACTTGTACAGTCCAGCCACAGGCATCCTCGACTTTAACCCCGAACCACTATTCAAACGGCAATCCGATCTCGGTCCCATGGCACCAGGACAAGCATCAAGTCCAATCCGAAGGAAGCCAATTACTGGTCCTCATCCGCCCACGTACAGACCATACGTACCCGGCTCGGGCGACAACGTACGGCATTCGACTCCTCCTGGATCGCTAGCAAACGCTTTCCAGGCGTACCAGCCTCCTCAACAACAAACACCGCCTCATGAAACACAACCTGGGTTTTCACCGCCGAGCTTCACGCCGCCAAGTCATACTTCGCCTGAGCCTGGGTTCGTGCCGTATGCGCCTGGTGTTCCTGGACAGCCCAGACCGGAAGCAGCTCGGAAGTCATCGCGGACGTCATTTATGGGGATGAAGGTCCCTTGGTCGGATCACAATCGGTTTGGTTGAGAAATGATAGTTATTGGATATTCTTGATGAAGTACCTAGGAATGGAAATTGTATAATGAATTGCTGTATTTGATGCTCTCTACCAAATTTGTGATGCCGTGCGACCGTCTGAAAGAACGACAATTGTCCCCAATTTTTCGATCGACCGAAAAAAAAAAAGTCTTACGTTTCCTTTTCTGCCATTCAGTTGAGCGGCTTCATTCTCGAAAGCTGACTGGGGATCCAAAGGGTTCAGTTGTCGGCAATCCTTCAGCACCGAGTTGGTAAAGGTTCCTCCGCTTCAGCGCGATCGGAAAAAGCCAAGACCGATTGGCGGTAGCTGAGTCGGGCTTTGGAAAGGCCGAGGTGCGCAATATTTCGGCAAAAACACCAAGAGTCCATCAAATGAGTCACTTTAGAAAGAAGAAGGATTATGCAGTTAATTAAAAAATGGAAGGAGCAGATTGACGGTGAGTCATTTACCGATGATGCGAAATGCTAGACTGGAAATGCGAATGCTTTGCCGTTGTAGGTTATTTCTGGCTCACGGTCGCATCAAGCAGTCCAGTGATTTTGCTGGGCGGCCAAAACCATACGTGCGAGAGTCGCGGGAGTCGGGCGCGAGTGCATTTTATGTACATCCATACTAAGTCAAGAATATTCCATTTCATCTAAACAATATCCAAGCATCTTGATTAATTCCGTGATAGATATGGAAGCTGTCGTCATTGAAGCTTTTGTCAGCTTGGTCGATTTGTAACGTTGAACCCGAAATGGCTTAGTGAACGTTGGCTTAGAAATGAAGATAACGCTCTGTCATGCAGTGAGCAACAACGGGACGCCGCAACGCGACAACCCTGCAGCTTACATGGAGAGAATATCGTTACACGGAAGATTACAAAGGCTTTTGCTGACGACCGAACACCGAGCAAGCAATGGATGAGTCTGATGGATCTCATAAGGTTGGTGTGGTCGAATGGATCGAGTATATGAGAGGATGAAAGCCCGGCTTTAAATGAGAATAGCATCAATCTGACATTCAGTTCCAAGAACAATAAACACTTATCAAAGAATAAGACGGCCTACAATTGAGTCAAAAGAAGTTCAGCCATAATGCGACACTCAAACAAGATACAGATGGCTGAGAGCGTTGGTAATTCACCCCAGGCTACTTGTTATAGCGCCCAACCCACTAACACAACCCCTAGAAGCCCACCGCTACGCACCCAGCAAAAAGTCACAAAACTCAAGAAAAAACAATGCATCATCCGGCAAACAACTCCAGCAACTCTATAGACTGTATGAAGATGCGATGGACATTTATAACCAATCCGCTTTTGCAAAGACAATTGAAGATATGCTGCGAACCAAGAACCGACCGCGCATCACCAGAATTGTTTCACTGGGTCTAGGGAGCTTGCTTGACGCTAAGGATCAGCAGCGTCGCATCAAGCAGCTGGTGATGCTCATGGCCATCGCATCGCATCTTGCATTGCCGTTAAGCGATAAGAACTTTCTGCGGATCTACGCGCAAGATCCCACATTCACAGCAGCTGATGATACTTTTCTACAAAGTCTTGGCATCGTGGTACTAAAAACACCGTCAATCGCTGATCTCGGCGAGGCGGGACGAATGATGGATGAAGAAACCCTCGTCTACAGCCCTTTCCTCACACTTGAAACCTACAAACTCCTACTATCATCCTCACAATCCTCCACAGTCCCAGTCCATGTACCAATCTTATTCAGCGATGACTTCAACGCCCTCCGACTAAAATGGGACAAGCGAACATCGGAGCGCAAAGACGTTGAGGGGTTGATCCAAGGGACGCGAGCGGGCAATTATCGCCGACGCGCCGTCAGTGGGGAAGGCTTCTGGACTCAGGAAGATCGACCTTTTCCTTTGGCATTGTACCTCAGACAATCGATACCGCAGGATGTTCCCACTGTGGTCAAAACAGGAGCATTCTCACAATTTGAGCAGCAATCAATTCCGATATATGCGTAATATTAGGACAATGCGCACTCACAGCAAGGGAGATCTCCCTTGCTTGAGGTGGAATGATCTGGGCGGGCTAGGAACGCAGGGATACATGTCGATTTAGCCTTATTTGAAAGTTTTATTAGCGATGTCTTGCAGCAATAAAAGTCAGCGACGTTGCTTTTTCCAGCTCACCTCGTTTCAGTGACAAGAGAACGGTGCGCAATGAAGTCTGCTGTGTCCGAGTATGAAGCTCAGCATGCGCAATAACAAGATGAGATTGCAATCAAATTAATAGCAAGCCTGGAATCTGCGACCATAGACGTCGCTCAGCGTAGACTGCGAAGGTATTGACGTTGGGCGGTTGAGGGAGCCAGTTCGATGAGCTGGATTCGCGCCGGTCGCTAACCAACACCTAGCCTGGCAAAAGCATCAAGACCAGGCATGTACCCGTTATTGGCAAAAAATGACTGCATCGCAACATGTGCTTGAGCATTCTTGGGACGGGCGATGTGTGGTTTAATACTTTTCCCGACCTGGACAATTAGGACAAAGTATTGTGGTGATGTTTAAGAGCCCTTTGACGATGGGTTTGTCTCACTGGGCAGAATGGTTTTTTATTTTTATTTTTTACCTCTGCCAAGGTAGGCAGAGGGTCATTCAATCGATTGTGATGCTTGGAAAGATGCTGTAAACTGAAGATCCAGCCAGATATGGCATGTTCTTGGAATTGAAAATTGAAAATTGAAGCGCCACGATGTTGGGCCCCGAGTTTTAGGTGGTGTCTAGCTGAGCGCTAGCGATGTCGTTCCAGGGGTAATAGGGAGCTATTGGCATTAGCGTCTACTCTACTAACGTGCAAAAAGGAAGAAACAAGTCGATCGTGTTCGAGTGTGCATTTATTCTGTGGCCCTCTTAACGCCATTTGAGGTGGCGGCGATTAGTGTGTGGAATGCCTGTTGGCATTTTTCTACCCCTGAGCGCCCGAGAGACAATAAGAGACAAAGTACTTGGCAAGCCACTTGCTTCTTCCCTCGACAGTCATTCAACCGCTGACCTTCATGGGAGATGCAGTAACAAAAGCAACCAATCGATAAATGCGTTCTTGCCAAGATACCCTGCGCAAGGGAGACTCGAAATTCCAGTGGCTTCAATCCCTTTTTCATGCACTTTTTAGGGGTTCAGTCCCTTGATATATGACTCGAGCTACTTGACTTTTTCAGCTTTCTCTCTCTGTTTGCTCATTCATTCTTTTGAACACTCATTTTAGGCAAGTGACTCGAAGTTTTGTTGGTCAATTGAGATCAACTACTGGGTCATTCTACCATCATGTCCAACACTCGAGAAGCTGGTAGCTGGTGGAGTCAGATGTTTAACAACACTGGGTACCAAGAGCTACCCACGACAACAGTGAAGGACAAGGCGGAAACAACCTCTCAGTATACGCCGAGGAGATGTCTTCGCCTGTCGACTCGAGGAATCTTCCTTGTGCTCGCAGCTATTTTGCTTATCCCTACATTCTTGGCTCTTGCGGCGCTTGAGGTATGAATATCGTGAGTGGTGAAATGACCAAACTGACAAACAATTGTAGGGCCGACAGTACCTCTCCGATGGAACAGGCGACGTGTTTGAGGTGGTGGAGGATCAGACAGCTGTGCCGAAAGTTATTCCAGAAGTCGTTCCTGGCCTTGTCAAGGGTTCATCGCCAACTGCCGACGTCGTCCCTGACACCCCTGGGGAGCCTCTGGATATGCCCGATTCACCCGATGTCCTTGATGAATCTGAAGTTCCTGTAGATCCGGAAGCCCCTGCTATCCCTACCAGACCGGAGGATCCCGATGCTGCGACTGCCCCGGATTCTGTGGATGCCGTCGATACCCCCGAAGCTCCTGAGGTTCCCGTCACCATACCCGTCATGGCCAAGCCTCCCAAGATGCCGCAACAAGTTTCCAACCGTCGCCTCGTCATTCTCCTCCCCGCCAATGCCCCCGGCGTCAATCTTTGCAAAGCCATGGTTACGGCTATAGCCCTCGGATATCCCACACCCATCATCCTCAACTGGGGTAAGAGCGGTTCCCATCTCGCCAAGATTGCCGGTGTTCTCGATTATCTCGACTGGAGCGTGCGTCTCAAGTCGAGCCACAAGGATCACTTGAACCCAGACGATCTTATCATGGTAGCTGATAGTTCCGATTCCTGGTTCCAACTTCCCCCCAGTGTTCTTATTCAGCGCTATCACGATCTCAATGCTGAGGCCGACGAGCGTCTGCAGAAGCAATGGACTGGCTCCGGCCCGTGCCCCATGAAGCAGACCATCATGGTATCCACACAGAAGAGGTGCTGGCCCAGCCCTCCGTCTGGATCTGAGCTTCATTGCACTGAGCTTCCAGAGAGCCCTCTTCGTGAGGACCTTTACGGACCTGACACAGATGCTGACCCGGAGATGCGTATGGTCGATGTCCGTCCCAAGTACATCAACAGCGGAGCCTTCATCGGGCCTGTTGGTGACATGCGACGATACTTCCGACGCGCTCAGAATCGTTACACGGATAAAAAGGCCATCCAAGGAAACCACTTTTACAGTGACCAAGGTTTCTTCGGTGAGATCTGGGGAGAGCAAGAGGTTTGGCGCACGTGGAGGCGAGAAATCGGTGACAACATTGACGGTAACCTGAATGCCTCTGCTCTGGTTCGTGACCAGTTTGAGTACCATGTCGGCCTAGATTACTACCAAACCATCTCCATCCCTACTGTGTTTGAGGAAGATGATGGCGACATCGTCTCGCTCAATAACCAAACTATGATCGCGGAGCGATCCGCAGAGCTTGAAATCGAGCCTGTTCGTCTCACCCAAGTTCCCCCCGAGATTGCCAACGCCACCAACCCCATTGGTCGCGTTGTAAGTGCAGAACAGCGACGCAGCCTTGACTGGGGTGACATGAACGTCTACGCCGACTTTTTCACCACTGCCATCCCCGTTAACATCCATCACAATGCGCATATCAACAACCTCAAGGGCCGTCGCATCTGGTGGTGGCCCCGCATGTGGTTCTTCCCCCATCTCCGCGATCTTGTCATGGCGCAGCTCAAGCAGCGTCGACAGCAACCTCTCCACAGAATACAGACTCCTGAGGACGGCAAGATTGTTTACTGGGGTCTCGAGAAGTACAAGGAGATAAGGCGGTTCATGGATCTCCGGAGGGAGCTGGTGACTTCGGACTTTGATGGCATCTGCATGTCAAAATGGGCCAAGAAGGAGAAGCAAAACTGGTGGGATGCGGTGTTTATGGACGATAGAGGACCATTGGAATTATGAGCGCTGTATTCTAAATCGTTATTTGAGTCTGCTATGATGGGTAATAAGCAATATGCATGACAAATCTTGACGTTAATTAATGAGAAAAGGCTGATTGTACACCTGTGTTGTTTCTGCCCTAAAACTCTCTGTATCTTTGCGCTTGATGTTTGTCAAGGCTATTTCGCTGATGTTTTGTAGACGATGTTGTATCCAACATGTGCTTTAGGCCTTGCATATGGAGGCACTCCGTTTTTGGGGTAATTTGTCTTGATTCTGCATATCACGGTTCAGGCCAGAAAGAAGCAAGTGAATCATTTTGTGCCTCTAGCCGAACATTATACCAAGTCAGGGCAAACCTGAAGCAGCATGACTCTAATATGTCATTTGCAAACATCGGAGTCATGCTACTCCAAATGTGTAACTTTGTTAAAAGCTGAGTTGTCATTATCTTGAGCGTCTGTCATTTACTCGCTACCATGACTTGAGAGATGCTAATTCAAAGTCTTGGATTTTGATTGTGCTTCTGCGGTATTGAGAGGCTGTTGCAAATGCCAAACTCCTTGTTGCTATCCCATGCATGTACTGTCCCAACTATCGTTATAAATAATTAACAACCCCCCTTCTTGCAAATTGGTTTCCTCCACGCCGTTTTCCATTAATCCTCCATGCTATTAGGCTATGAGCCCAAACGCCAGGTTGTAGATGGCCAAGTCAAAAAACTTAAGATGCTCTTTATACATCGACAGGGCTGTCTTGTCCGGGATTCGCCTCCTCGTAGTGCATCATCTTTACGAGGCGGAAGTAACCAGCAGCAAGGGCAGCGCCGAGGAAAGGACCAACCCAGTAGATCCAGTGGTAGCCAGGGAACTCTCTGGAGCCAACAGCGCAGCCAAAGGATCGGACAGGGTTGGCAGATCCGCCAGTCACGAAGACACCTATTAAACCCATGTTAGTTGATTTGTCAAAGTGTCGATTTGCGACGATGCTTACCTGGAATGAGGGCGACAAAAAGAGCCAGACCAATACCGACAGGTGCCAGGAAGGTATCACGAGACTTCTCAGCGGCCAGCATCAAGACTACAAATACCAACTGTGCTGCAAAGAACATCTCGAGGAAAACACCTTGGGCGATTGAAGTGTTGGGCCCGAGCGTAGTGTTTGCAAGAGAGGCACTTCCAGGGAACATGGCATTGACAAGACCACCTGCACACATGGATGCAGTAATCTGAGCTGGGAAAAGAAACAGTCCACGTATCCATGGAAGTTGACCAGATAGGCAGAGTCCAAAAGTGACCTAGTCCACTATTAGAATTTTCTGAAGGATAGGCCAAATGAACAATGACTTACAGCAGGATTGAATAGTCCACCGCTAATTCGGTAGAAGGCCCAGACATTGACTAGGAGCGAAAAGCCATATGCCATAGCGACATACATGATAGTGTTGTTGGCCATGGAGCCATTGGGCCCCGGGATGGGCTCTTGGAGAACAGCAACGACATTGCCGGCATAGGCAAAGTACAAGAATAGAAATGTTCCCACAAATTCCCCAGATGCCGCTACCAAGTGAGTGCCGAACTCGCTTAGGTGCTTTCGTGGTTTTTGCTTTTCATGAACGTAGAGTTTATTGTGTCCGTGACGTCCGTTGTGGCCGTTCACGTGACCGTCGTAACCATGAATGTCTGCCATGTTGAGGGAATGGAAGGGTGACTTGATTGAAGAGGGAAATAAAAGTCAAAAGCAAAGTAAAGGCGGAATTGGTCCAAGTAAGTATGCAAATCCGGGGAGATTGAGAGGAATGTTTAACGGCTGATGTAGTAACCGGAGTCGTCTAATGAGGCTTTAATAATTACAATATTCTCCCTTGAACAAAGGGCTAATCACTTTTTTCCTCTGTGCACTTTGCAATGGCTGCAGGTATGACGCGCACACAAGCTGGCCTCTGTGAGACTGCAACGCGTCAAAAACGTCAGAATTGCCTATGAAGAATGGGGGCGCCCGTTGAGACTAGCCAATGATAATCTCATTTTACGACAAATTCCACAGCTTGACATGAGTCCCCCTCTCCGCTTGGCAGCTGTCTACGTCTCAAACCATTGAATTAGAGTGAATATCAGCAGCGGCTCATTGGATCGGCGTCCCACTAGCCCGGACTTGACGTCCGGAAATGAAGATCACGAGTCCCAATGGGGAAAAGTGGTTGCCCAGCTCGAGTCGTACTAAACCGTTTGGATCAGACCATCGGTCGATCACTGCTGAGAGAGTAAGCATGCCATCATATGCAACGGGCCGCCTGTCGACTGTGGAATTCTTTACAGACTATAAAGGTCTTGCAAAGACTGTTATCACACTGATCGGCATTTGCAATGACCTCTTGGCACTGCATCTCCAGCAGATCAATCTGTTATGTTTCTCGGTTGTTGGTAGAGCTGACATGTCTGTGCCCTACAGCTGGGCAAGGAAAGTGGCTATCTTGCTGACCTCTATGACCTCAGCTGGAGCACATTTCGGCACCTAACGGAGATCATTTCGAGCTGACTCTACTAGCAGCGACCTAGCACCGCATATCAATCTGCACAGCAGGGGCAATCACGATTGATGTTCCACTACACTGTGCTGTCCTTGTCGGTCAAGGTGCAATCCTAAGCAAATGCCAAGAGAGCAATGGCTGACCACATTACCGCGCCAAGGACGGTGTCACAATTTCAACAGTACAAGGCGGGTGACAGAAGAATTGGCTTTCAAGGCTTAGGGTGTCAAAATAAAGTGATCCAAGTCCTGGTCTAAGCTAACATTAGATGACTAGATTGTTTCGTATCTTATGCTTACAGCGGTCAATTCTTCTGACGCCCTGACCAGCACCACCTCGCTCGCACTGATCCTACTCCACAACGCGTATGATGGAGAGATCCTTCGAGAACCAAAACTCGAGAACGCCCTGACAAGGATTGCAGGTCCAGCCTAGCAATTCATGCTCATGTTCGTCATCATTACCAGCTTCGACATAAGACATGGGCAAACGTGGACTTCCCTGAGGGCCGCCCATTTGACAGATCCGCGACGGCTTCCAATATTTCACCATGCGATCTTCACCGAGTCGGCAGTTCCCTAGCGCCCTCTGGGCCCCATCATTATATTCCAACAAAAGTCCGTTACACTTGCCGCCATCATCTTCCAGGATGTCCATGCAACTGACGTTATCCAAAGGCGCCGAGTAACAATGGACGTGGGGGATGAATGATGGGCTAGCGGACCAAGGGTCGGGAAATGGAGGGGATATTTCGCGCTTCTGCTCTTCTCGAGGGTATGTTCCAAATATCGTTGCTGGACCAACATCGGCAGCACTATATATGAACAATTCGGGGCTTGATTGACTGAGAACGATATCTTTGTGTGCTCCCGAATGAAACATGCCGATGGAGATGTCGCCAGCCAATTTCGTCCGAATCTAACACTGTTAGTAGTACTTCGAGAGAATAGCCAAAAGGTGCAAACTTACCAGGAACCAGGGTTTCTGTAATGTAGATATTTGCCCATTTGAAGTGACTTTCAGCCTGATAACTATGGAGTATATCTCCTCCCCTCTCGGCATCGGCAGATATGCCCAGCTAACATCAAGCTGCCGTCTTCTGGAAAGGCGTTCGAAGGTTGAAGTTGCATGCGGTCTTGCTGGAGTATGTGCATGCACGGCATAAAGCTTACTAAAAGCGAAGAAGAAAGTGAGGCCCGACACACCACGCAGGTCGACGGTTTTGAGCTGCAATGACGATGACACACGACCGTGGATTTCGCAGTCCTCAAGGGAAGGAGGGCTAGGGGTATCCCAAATCTGGAACCCTCGTGTATTCTTTGGACAATGGAGTCGTAAGACGTTGAACTACCTCGAGTTAGACCAATAACATCCGACTGGTAAGGTGCACAACCTTTGATGTAACTGTAACATCTTGAAACTCATCTTCATGTAGTACAACAAATGCCTGCTTGTCCGACCGACGTGGCTGATATGGCGGTCTCTCTCGGAGTTTGTCGATCTTGCAAATACCTCGACTATCGAGGGTAAGCAGTGCGTAAGGTGGGCATTCTTTGGTGAGTTCAACGGAAGAACTTCCTCGTGTCCATGCCAGAACTTCGCGCAAAGGCACATCAGTGACTGGCGGACTTATGTCTGGTTGTAGTTGAGATATCTCCCTAGCCAGGCTCAGAGCTGCGATACAATGCCAGAGTTTTGCACTGTTGCTATATTTGTGAATGGAGTGGATGAGCTCTGCTGGTAGCTCACCCAACATGGGTATGCCATAGACTTCAGCCTTCTCACGAACAAGGTCTACCGCAAGTGTGGGTTGGCGATCGAGTCGAAGAACTGGAGCGCCTTTCCAAGTGTTCGATTGGCCTACTGTCGTCCATAGCCGATCAAGAGCTCGGTCGATCTTACAGTTCTTTTGGAAGATTGCAAGACAGAGAGTGTGTAAGCCCACAACCTCAGAGCCAGCTTTGCATCGGAAACAGTTAGCCGACCAGCAGAGAACTTTCCCGCCAATGGTGATTTCTGTGACATCGCCTTCTGAAAACTTCACGAGCGTTGTTCTGTCTAAACAGCATGCGATTTCAGGGTTTAGGTCACTTCCCAACACTAGGCATATTAGCAAGTGTGGGTAATTCATAACGAATGGTCAAGCACCAGGCGCAACTCACAGGGCACGATACCATCAGCATCCTCTATAGTCCGGGTACAAATACCACACTGGGTAGGGAGGCGGTGATGCTTCAGAGCTCCCATTATGTCGAGACCCGTAGCGATTTGTCTACAAAGTATTTTGAGAGGGGAAGCCATTGCTGACTGCATCGTAACCTCGGTTCGGATCATTGAAGAACCGTGCTTGCAGATGTCAGCAATGTCACCTTTTTAGGCAATTGAATGGGGAAATAACACTATCTTGGCCGGGGTGCATAAATTGGCATTCGACATGTATATGAATTTGGGGTAGATGATGTATCGTGGGCAGTGTTCCACTTTGCTCAACTACATACAGAACTTGTACTAGGCAAAAACAACAACACGCCTTCGACCGACGATGACTACGGCAATCGTCGGGCGACGAAAACGAAAAATACAATAAAATTTACAAATTACGACCTACGACTTGCAAGTGTACATTACATTACATTACAATTACAGATTACTTTACAAGTTCACGTTATGGCATGTCACATCACCGACACAACACATCACGGCGGAGTCACAAGTTTGGCTGTCACGTTAACCGTCACAGTGGAGTCACGGCACATCACAGTGGACTTGCAACTTAACCGTCACGTTATCTGTCACGGTGGATGGCAAGTGGCTGTACAGGCAAGTCACGGGAAACCTTATTCTTGCTTCTTGGTCTTTTTTTTTCTGTTTTGGCAAATTCGAACACAGGAGACTCGTGACTTACCTGCAGCGCGACGGTGCGGTGGCACTTACCACTACACCGCGCCCTGGTCAGTAGGTACCAGTGTTAAACTTATATATATACCTCCCCTCTGGTTCTGTGCTGGAATGAGTTTGTGTTCTGTGGAATTTGTTGAAATTTGTTGTGATGTTATGTCGTGTGATTCGTCTCCATCGAAGTGAGTTTTGGTTGAGTTGGATCCTCAGGGTTCCAAAGGGCAGACGATAAAATGAAGCCCCATGATTTGCTGGACCTGAGACAGAAATCCAGTATAGCCCGCAGGGGCCTACTTTCTCAGTTTCCGCTATTCCGCACGTATATTCTGCTATATTGATACCTTCTTACTGCCTGTATGTTGTCCAGTAGCAAGTTACTGTATAGGCGGCAGATCTTTACACATAATAAGGCTTAAGTATTCCTGTTGTTAAAATACACCCTTGTAGGCTGTAGCAAGTCAATATATAAGTGGTATATCGCTGGCCATAGAAGTTGAAGTGTTCCCGTTGTGAAGATACACCCCTGTGGGCTGTATCGGACCCTTTAATTCGGTATCGGGGTAATTCTTTAGCCGCGATCCTCTCACCGAAACCTTGACCGAGTACACGTGTCACTCCTCCAAAAGTCCAATCAACTGCACCAGTAGCCCTTTTATTCTCCTTTCCATCGGTGTTATTTCAACCCTAGGTTGTTGATTGGCAAACTGTAAGCCAGCAAGGCCCTGCCACGCCATTGTCTGCCCACTGTGACTTGCTCCAAATCCCAGCTATAGTATCAAAAGTAAAGACGATATTGGTATCGCTTGACCGTAACAGTCTTCTTCCTTGGCGAATCTTGGAAATACTTACTCAGCATGAATAATTGTCATGTTTTGTTGTTCTTTGGACGATCTCTGTGTCGTAGACAGTATGCACCAACCCATGGCAGAAAGTTCCAGACTCACACAGTGACATTCTAAACGCTACTACACGGTAATAAAACAGCTAGTTGGCTAGTTATGTCCGGAATACTACCTCATCGGAATACCACCTCATCGTCTCGCCATAGAAGCGACATCTCCAGAATCAGGTAGACTCTCATCCACAAATCCGAAACGCTCATACAAGGCCGCCCCCGACTTGCTAGCATCCACATACGCTGCAACCCCATTCTCATCCGCCAGGTCGCAGCCCCATTTCATAAGCATTGACCCGGCTCCGCGGCGTTGATAGTCCGGGTGCGTTACCAGCGTGTCGAGGTCTGACCGCAAGTCAGCCTCAATCAGAGTTTTTGGTTGGTTATTGCGTGACCACTCACAGTAATGTTTCTGGTTGCCCATGACTCGCAACCTCTCCTTTTCCTCTTTGGCGATAAACTCGTCACAGATTTGGCTTGGCTGGTCGTTGGTCCATGGTGGGTATCGACGCCCCCGCCCCTCTGGCATCTCAGTATCCCACTTGGCGAAAGCGGCTATTCGAGGTCGTCCCCGGGCGTCTTGGGTTTGCGGGTCGATCACTTTTATATAGTGTTGAAACGGCTTGTGAAGGAGATCGTGCTTGTTAGCCTCGGTCCACCAATTACGGACGGCCGGTGTATCAGGCCATATGCATCGTATGGCCGGATCAGTGAATGCTGCAAACCACACTTCGGTGAGCGTGGGGATGTCGTCCAGAACGACTTTCTCGACGCGGAGAGATTTCGAGTCCGGGCTTGTCTGAGCTGTCATGTTAAGCGAAGTTGCAGGTTGACGCGAGAAGGATGGACTGAATCCTTCGGCTGCGAGATTTTGATCTACGTCGCATTACAAAGGATTCGGTGTCAGCTTCTATTGGCTGGACAGATAAGGATATCTTTGTCATCATATTCCTTCCATCTGAATGGCCAAGGCTTCACGCTGCATTTCTTTTTGAATTATCTGAAGCTTGAACTGGTTGAGTAATTTAACTTATTTGTTCCTATCCGTTATTGTTATTGTTCGTGTATCCTAACATAACATGCATATAATTATTAATTTGTGACATCCGCACATTGACAAAGTCCATCACATCGAAGCCACGAGCCCCCTGAGGTTGTTGAGCGGCTCGACATACGAGTCGGTGGGGTTCACATGCCGCAATGTGTCTTGCAGCAACTCCTCCAAGTCCACCATCGAGTCAATCATGTAGGCCTGCGATGTATGTCTCTGGGCGTAAAGCGCCAGCGCGTACAAGTAGCCGTTAACCATCAATGTGCTCGAAAGGTTCTTCCCTGACAATAGGTCATTGAGAGGAAGCCACAGCTTGTAGTCGCGCAGCAGCCTGACACGCTCAAACTGCTTATCGGGGGGCGTCATTGGGCCAAGCTTTGCCAGATCTTGAGCCAGGGAGATAAGCGACCGTAGCTTTTTCCAGCTGTCATCCTCAGGCTCCTCCTCCTTCAGATAGGTCTTGAACTTCTGCATCTCGGCAATGAGGTCCTGTAAGACCATGGACGTATCGTATTCGGAGTTGGGGGTAGCACAGCGGTCGGTAGCTGGACGCCAAGCTTTAGCAAGCATAAGGTAGAATCCTGATGTGTGTCCCAGTCGGTGACAGGTTTCCAGTATCTAAAGTCCGGTTAGATGGAATTTTCGATTTTCCCGGGGTAGCACTTACAGCCGTTATTCCTTCCGATATTTGACTTCGGCTCGACCTGAGATCATTTGTTAGCGCTTCGCTAATGCATATCATCGAGAGATTTGCACGTACATATCCTCGCAGAGCCACAACAGCGCCATAGAAGCAACAAGTGCCCCGTCTGCATGCTCAGGGCTAAAGTTGGCTAGGCATTCCCGAAGATCCTGTATCGCAAGCATCTGGTATTGGTATTCTTTTCGTCGGGCGTGTTGGCAGTGTGTGACCGATGCGACTTGGTATGCAGAGAGAGCGAGGACTCCATTCATGGCTAATCGGGATGTAGTAATTATGCGAAAGAAGCTACAAGTCAAAGTTAGCGATAGGTATAGATAGTATTGTTCCAACGCACCTCGGTAAGTAGGAGGATATAATTGTAAGCTTGCTAAGTCCCATTGCCGTAAGTCTGTGTTGGTTACTTGCAGCCTGGTAGATAAAGCACAGATCATCTTCAGAGTAGATGGTTGGTTGCAGGTTTATTCTAATTCGCGCGTCCGGTATGGGCATGGATCCTGTTCTTCTCCACTGCCTCACCTCTGCCCTAGCCTTTGCCGACCAGGGTCGACGAGATTTCGTTGTCGAGGAAGGCTGTACTTTGCTACCGGTTGGTGATGTTTGTAATAGTGTTTCTTCTTGCGATGGGACGTCGTGGAATGCACATTTGACCTTGTGCTTGGTGCAGTTTTGACTGTGATCAAGAGATTAGCTGATGGCCCTTGGCAAGTGGGGATGGAAGAGGCAACTTACCATTGGGGATAATTTTCATCGCAACGGATGTGACGGCGCTTGCTGGACCAGAAAAATGATTAGCACCATGATCGACTAGTATCGACAGTATCTAGTCCAACACACCACGTCAAACAGCCCGTGCGAGACTTTGTATGGCTATTTATACTGTCAGTCACTTGTTGAAGTGAAGTCAAATTTAGCTTTCGCACCTTCTTCTATTGCCGTTCCTAGTGTGGTTGTGGTTGCTCATCGTTGGCGGCTTGTACGACATGTGTATGATTGATCAAGGAAAAGGGTGAGTTAGTGGTCAGGGAACGAGCGTCTTCGTATATCGACCGACGAGAGCTAATCGGCGGGGGTAGTCAGCCGGCTGGGAACAGGACGGTTTTATGCATCTTTTAAGTATCCTTGCGCTTAGACTAGACTTTGAATGTCCGATCAGATTCGGCCTAGTATAGGCTGCATCCTGTGCTATGCTATGCTATGACTCGAGACTCTCCTGAGTCTAGGCCTGGACGCCACTTGAGACATGCAAAATGAGCGGTTCCTGACGTAAAGAGGATCGTGAAAATTACTGTACAAGGTACCAGGAAGTAGGTAGATCTTTGCAGGCCCGGCCGAGAACACGTCTTGGCCGCACAAGCTTCGGCCGTCATTCCTCGAACTGCCTAGGAGACATGGCGAGGATGTAGTCGTAAACAGGGGCCTATCAGGGAAACTGGGGAATTAGTTGAGACTATGAACCTGGCATATAGTCTCGCCGTTAACGGTACATAAGTAGATCCAATGCTACGTTGAGCAGGTACCAAGAGGGAGCGTCTTCTGGGGTTAGTCCAGAGTAGGAAATTATCAAGACTAGCGATGGTACTCTACCCGGACGAAGGACCCCGGGTGGGGTCAGGTGACCCTGGCAGGGAGCGTTGCTACGTAGTAATAAAAAAAAATTAAAAAAAAATTAAAAGTGCAGGAAGTAATGGGAAAGAGTTTTAACTCTGATTCATCATTAGAATGATAATCCAGTGGCGGGATGCTGTGTGGGTGGTATGTAGAGTATTGGGTGCAATTGTTAATATCGACAGTGACAGGTGCGGGTAAGACTTCCGGGGACTACCCCAAGAGTTGTTCTTTGCTGTATAAGGGAAAGCTTATGCATCTTGTCTCACAGCATGGACGCGATCAGACGAAACCAACAAAATGTGGCGTTTATAATAGAATGGAGATGCTATAATTAAATTAATCAGATGGTAGAATAGATTGATAGGCTGATGCCTTGCATGATGTGTGCCTGGTGTCATTGCGCAGTGTGCCCTGTAGACCGCTGTAGGGCCTGTAGTAGACCCTGTAGATAAGCCCTGTAGATGAGCCCTGTAGATGAGCCCTGTAGATGAGCCCTGTAGATGAGCCCTGTAGATGAGCCCTGTACTGGCAGTTGGAGGCCTGTAGTTCTAAACCTACTGTAGGATATCTTCAGACGAAAAGAATGGAAGAAAAGAAAAAGGTCGCGTAATCAAAGTCTCCACTTCTGGACTAGCTTGCGACGTGGGTTGAAACGCTTTGACGTCTTACGGACCGACAAGAATCCACCAATGTTGTTTCAGAGACATGATATAATTGCTGACTCAGATAGTCAGACACGACTCCGCCAAGCTTGATTGGTCTTCGTTTCTGAAATAACAGCCAGCCATCAACTTCTCTCCACAGTCTTTTCTCGTACCGGATGCACATATTGTCCTATTGCAGAGTAGAACAACAGCCCATACCTTACAAGCTCCACTGGGGTCTGCAGCTGCAGTACAATACAGTACAGTACAGTACAGTACAGTACATTGTATCTTGTACATCTTATCGTATCGCATCGTATCGTATCGTATCGTATCTACAGCCACTGCCCATACACGCTCCTCTCTCGTTCCCCGTTGGTTCCAGCCAAGCCAAGCAATCCCCCCAACCGAAATCATGGTCTTCCCTGGCGCCCTCAGCCGGGGCTGCGACCGCTGCAGAAAACGAAAGATCAAGGTGGTTCTTTCTTTTATTTTTATTAATTTACTTTTTCCTTCCATCTCCATTTATTTATCACATGCCAGCCGTTTCAGTCCCCATCGCATGCTAACTCGTTTGTCCCTGTCAGTGCGATGGTCGACGGCCAGGATGCAAACGCTGTGAGCTATACAAAGCTCCATGCCCTGGCTATGATCGCCCACTAGCGTTCCGATTTCATGGAGAGCCAGGCCATAGTCTTGTTCGCGGTGAGCCCATTGCTGCGCGCAAATCTGTCCAGGCCCTCGTCTTCAGCAAGGGGGGGTCGAGGTCCTATAGCCCAGGGTTCGCAAGACAACCCCAGCCGTCATTCGAGGATGAGTCTCTGGCCTTCTTCATCTCAGAGTATTGCATCTACCCGGCGCCCGGTGTCTTCAGAGGTCACCTGGACTTCCTCGAAGGCTTGTACCGGAATTCAAGCCGCCATTCATGCATACGCCCGGCCACTCTTGCCGTGGCTTACATGGTGCTCTCCCGTCATTACAAGTCTTCAACACTCTATGTCACAGCAAGGAGTCACTATGGGGCTGCCCTACGTACTGTAAATAGAGATCTGTCTGCATCTAAGCGGCCCCTGAAAGATGAGACCTTGGCATCCCTTATGCTCATGGGAATGATTGAGGTACCGTAAGCCCCTGCGCCTCAAATGATCTGCACGCGCTGACGAGACTTTCCAGGATATCGAGTGCCAAGGGCAAACAACAAAGGCCGTGCACATGGCAGGCATTTCCAAGTTATTCGAGGTTGTAGGTCATCGAGTGCTCACAAACGTCGATGAATCGTCGCTTCATGGATGGATCTTTACGCAAATGGTTAGTGCATCTTAATTCAGTTGTTTTATAGCATGGGTCCTAAAACACAGACAAAGCAAATCCCCTCGCTTCTGGCCAAAGACGATATGGAATGCCTCGCCATTCCTGATGCGCACTTGGATACGAAGAGACATGGCGTTCGCTTGGCCCTGGTCGTCACGCGCATTGGACACTTCTATCGAGCTGCCAGGCAAATCACAGCTGTAGACTCGCCATTGACAGAGGCTGAGAAGCAGACCCAGCTCGTGTCGAGCATCAAACAAGCCTTGGCAATCGCTAAGGAGCTGGCCATGATCGAAAAGGATGCAATACCGACCAAGCTAAGGCCGCGGGAGACGGCGGACAAACGGCCGGCGACCCCGACGAATCAGAATCTCATCAGCTTCGATTCACGATGGACGGCATGTACGTGGTGTCTGTTTACCTTGTTCTTGGTCCTCTTCTTCGAAAGGCTATACAAGTGCTCGGACGCTCTGTTACAGCTGGGATCGATAGATGACGGCGCGATGCAATTGGCCCGGACCGCCGGCGCCATCTCCGAGGGGCAGATCAAGGCCATGATTCACAAGGTCTGCAGTTGCATGCCCTATATGATGGGAGAGGTCGATAAACAGGGGCGGCCTCTATCGGTACCGGAACGGCAAAGCGTTATCATGTACCACCTCGTCTGGCCGCTCTCTGTTATCATCGTTAGCCCTCACAGCAGCCCTGAACAAGTGGAGGATTGCAAGATGCGGCTTATCTCGGTTCGGGATTTGTACGGCATTAGACTCGCTTATTTTGCCCCAGATTTGGCCAGGGACTTGATGGTCTAGTGATAGTGCGGTAGTATAGACGTTGAGAATAGTGTATACATAGCTGGATCATTGATATCCGGGTCAGACGGACCAGGTTGCCCAGTTGCTCGATGTAACCTTGCTCGGGATTCTCATGTGGTCATAGCTGAAGTCTATCCTTACATTATTACCTGTTGGAGAAAGGCAACCGTTTACCTTTGATACATGATCCTTGGCGTTTAAGACCTTGGCACCATCGCGTCCGCTTACTACTAATGCGTAAGCAGCTAGATAAGGCAAAGTACATATTGTTACTTGATCCCGGAATCCAGATAAGTTACAGTGGCCTATAGGGCCGGTATGTTAGGCTAAGTTTTAAGTGTCGGTGTAACTGTCAACGTCTAAAGTTCCGCAGTTTCCGGTGGTAGATCCCCCACAGCGGAACAAGGACAGAATCCAGAAACCTACTCCGGCCCAATCAACACATGATTATATTTTCGTGGCCCCCCAGTGAATTCTCCAGCAATTTGAAACAACGGAGAAGAGAATTATTCTGATATATCATAAAAATTGTAAAAAATTAAATGACATTCAAGCGTACAACTCCGTTCTGAGTAGCAAGAAAGTCCGACGTACAGTAGGTAGGACCAATGCTCGCCACGCTCCTTTTGGGACCTGGTTTGCGAGATCAGCGCTAGGAATTGCCTTTGACAGGATCCACCTGACAAGCGGATGCTTAATCTACCTTGCGTGAACCACATAATTGCTTCGTACCATGAAACCTCGGAGTCGCCAAAAGCAATATGACTTGCAGAAGCGAAAAGATATTCAGCAAGACGCGACAAGTGCCGCGCGAATGCCGAAGCCATCTCCCATTGTTTCAGCTTCAGCATATGTATGATCTTGCCCACAAACAGGAATGCTTGCGAAATGCCGTCATATCCTACATCACGTTGTTGCATTCAAGCTCAACTCTACTTGGCTGCCTGAATATAGGGTAGGATGATCGGCAATCAGACAAGTGTCAGTGTCAGAGGCCATGAGGTCTAGACCTGAGTCAGACTGGGCAGGACAGGGCTGATGTCCGAGTCGGGTTAGACTGCCCTCTGGACCTGGACCTGTCAGCTCCAACCTTTTCTCCACTCACTCAACGCGGCGGATCCAATACCGCGTGAGCGTATCCGTAACGAAACTTCCTTCTCCTCTACCACCTATAACGGCTTACCTAACTTTTCTTGGTTAGCCATGCGAACCTCCCTACGAAGATCTTGCAACGCATGTGCCAAAGCAAAACATAGTTGTGACCTTGGAACACCGAAATGCTCGCGATGCATCAAAAGAAAGGTCACGTGTGTTTACGCAAATGAGCCTTTGTCCTCATCATCGTCGTCTTCAGCCGCGTCGGGGACATCGGATACGTCGGGTCGAAGCAAACTGATAGACAAAGCTGAGGTGAAGAGGCCTACGTCCAAGAGCTATGATTTCGATGCGCCTTATGACAGTTCAATGGCGCTATCTACGCCGGTGAATGCGTCTTTTGATCCCTTTGACTCATACCCTACAACAAGACTCCCCAGAGTCCACGTCCAGCGGTTGATACAGCACTGTAGAGTCACGAATTTCAGACCAAGCCAGTATAGATATCTAATCTCTTCATAGTCCTCTCGAATATATCCTTTCAATACTATCCTCTTGACCTCAACATGGCCTCCAACCCGTTCGTTGTTTCATGGTGGCCACTAGCTTTGGCAGATCCGGCCTTGTTCCATGTGTCGATACAGACAGCGTCTCTAGATGAAGAACGACGAGCTCAAAGAGGTTTTCCAATATCGGAACTTCTCATGGCTGACTCTGTTTCCTTGATACGGAAGAAGATTGGGAGTACATCGCTAGCTATTCGAGATGAAACTTTGAATTCTGTTGTTACCTTGGCTGCTATTGAGGTGAGTGATTTTCAATCAAGCTACTACTGCCAACCGCCAACTTTAAATACAGCATGGTAAAGGCAATATCGATGCTAGCAGAGCACACATAGACGGCGCCAAACGTATCGTTGGAATCCGTGGTGGGCTTGACCAAGTCAAGCAAGCCAGCCCGTTGACTGCCAGAATGATAGCTTGGTAGGTCACGCTGTCCATTACGATGAGTAGATACATTGGGCTGATTGTTCTCCAGGGTATCGTTATTGGTCACTGGCCTTCCTCAGTATGTCACGCAGGATGATAATGGCTTCGGGGATGGCGTGAGCCCTACGCTACAATGGCTGCTATCGTCATCCTTCCTAGAGACGCCAGACCCGGTCGTCCAGGCCCTTCACCTTGAACCTGTTATTGCGGACATTTTCACTCGTTTACGCGGCATTTTCCATCAGTCCGGTGCTTCGGTGTTACTGGGCACAGAGCTTCACGACCTTACATGCTTCGTGGTTCATAAGCTCTTGCTCATACCACCATACACAGACTCGGCACATTCCGAATGCCTACGATGCGCCATGGTACTTTATATGCTTATCATTCACGGTACAACGTACTACACGCACACTGAGCTTGCGAACAACATCATCCAGCAACTCAAAGGGCATCTCCAGTCATTAGCCGGAAGGATCGGAAATGTCCTTTTCGACTCCTTGCAGATATGGGTCCTTTCCGTGGCCATTGTCTCAGCAACAGATCCAACAGAACTTCAATGGCTGAACCTGGCCGCCAAGATTGCTGCTAATGCCATGGGCTTGCAGACTTGGGATGATGTCGTCATCCATCTGAAGAATATTTTATGGCTAGAGAGCGAGAGGGCTGAGGGATTTCGACTTCAGTGGGACGGGATTTTGACGTGAGCGCACAATAATATCACTCAATTCTTCGAATTGACACACAAATTCCCTACTTGTTGGTCTGTTTTTCCCAGCCTCCCTTCAAAAATGTACGACACGTCCTTGAGTTTCTCTCGCGTTCGCGTATTCGGATTCATGGTTTCAAATCGGAGACTAAACCTGATTTGGACTAGTCTCCGAACCGTTGAAGATGCCAAGCGATCCTGCAGACAGAGGAGCAAAAGGCTTAACAGGCTGATCCTGGGACCTGCCAATTGCAGCAATCACCTGAGATCACGCAACGAGATGGGTCAGTCCTTACTGATGCTTCCAGATACGTCATCAGGATAAGGTCTTGGCTTGACCAGACCAGAAGCAACCGTGTCGGAGACAAAGAGAGTTGTCCGCTCTGTCAAGACAAGATAACGCATCTCTGATTTGATGCGTCTTTCACGGGACGAATTGCGGCGCATGGAGAATTAAGAGACATCTGATTTGAGACATCACCAGTCACTTTCTCCACAATAGAGATCGGAGTCTAGTCCTCAAAGGGAAATCTCGAATACATCAGATATCAGCCCATAGCAATTGAAGGCCCAAATGAAGGAAGCACATTGGCCTGACTTTCCCAATAGTTCAGAGCAGTAAGGTCGTTGCTTATTCCATTCGTAGTCTGCATGTTTCGTATTCTTGTTGGAAGAGCCGAGCGGTTCCGGATGTTAAGCCAGTCCTTCACTAAGGGGCTTGTCCAGACGATAGTTAAAAGCTCTGGTTTCCTCCATGGTTTCGATATTATTGCATTCTCCCATTCCTTCAGAAAACCCATTATGGCATCAATAGTCGAGCCCAGTGTTGGGCCGGTGGCCAACAATGCATCCTTCTCGACCCACACAAACGACCTCACCAAGGAGAGTGGCCTCTTGTCTACCTGGCTTGGAGGATGTAGCAACGCTCAGATCGCCCTCACTATCCTCGCCATCCTGATAGCCTATGATCAATTCATGTATCTCTGGAGAAAAGGTCCCATCGCAGGTCCAGCTTTCAAGATCCCTTTCATGGGACCATTTGTTCAAGCTCTCTACCCCAAGTTCGACGCTTACCTCGCCCAATGGGCCAGTGGTCCCCTGAGTTGCGTATCAGTCTTCCACAAGTAGGCCCATACCTTATCCAAAGTCCTGAACTATACTCACCACACCATCCTAGGTTCGTCGTCCTCGCTTCCGATCGTGATATCGCACACAAGGTCTTCAAGTCTCCCACCTTTGCCAAACCATGTATCGTCCCCATGGCAGAGACCCTCCTTCGACCAAGTGCCTGGGTCTTCCTCCAGGGCAAGGCACATACCGAATACCGCCGAGGGCTCAACGGTCTATTCACCAATCAAGCAATCAGCACTTACCTACCTGTCCAGGAGACAGTGTACGACGACTACTTCGATCGATTCGTCGCGGCGAGTCAAGACA
Source organism: Fusarium sp. MBC 181 (assembly GCA_030772735.1). NCBI lineage: Eukaryota > Fungi > Ascomycota > Sordariomycetes > Hypocreales > Nectriaceae > Fusarium > Fusarium sp. MBC 181. Next base: position 1,415 of record JAPHDB010000207.1, on the reverse strand, counting down.
ACAAGGGAAAGCCTATGGCCTTCATGCGTCTATTTAGGGAGATCAATTGCGCGCTCTCTTGCCGAACATTCTTCGGTGATTACATCTCTCAAGATGCTGTCGAGAAGATCGCTGAAGACTTTTACCAAGTCACTGCTGCACTCGAGCTTGTCAACGTTCCTTTATCTGTATACATTCCTTTCACCAAATGCTGGCGAGGCAAGCGTACTGCTGATGCTGTTTTGGCAGAGTTCGCCTCGTGTGCTGCCGCTTGCAAGGCAAACATGGCTGCTGGTGCTGAGCCCAAGTGCATCGTCGACCAATGGGTGCTCCATATGATGGAGTCCAAGAGATACAACGACCGCATTGCTGCTGGGGAGACGGGTATCGAGAAGCCTAAGAACCTTATCCGTGAGTTCACGAACGAGGAAATTGGACAGACAATGTTCACGTTCCTATTTGCGTCACAGGATGCTTCTAGCAGTGCGACGACTTGGCTGTTTCAGATCCTGGCTCAACGACCTGATGTACTTGACCGTCTTCGAGAAGAGAATCTAGCTGTTCGAGGTGGCAACAAGAAGAAGCCGTTCGAGCTCTCAATGCTTGAGTCACTTCCTTACACCAACGCAGTCATCAAAGAGCTTCTCCGATACCGACCCCCTGTTATCTTTGTTCCTTACGAAGCTACCAAGACATTCCCCGTCACGCCCAACTACACCATCTCCAAGGGTTCTATGATCGTGCCCTCCTGCTATCCTGCCCTCCATGATCCCCAAGTCTACCCAAACCCTGAGACCTTCGACCCAGAGCGATGGATCACGGGTGATGCTGAATCGAAGACCAAGAACTGGCTTGTATTTGGGGCTGGTCCTCATGATTGTTTGGCTCGCAAGTATGTTCCACTGACTATGGCTGCTATGATTGGAAAGGCCTCGCTGGAGCTTGATTGGGTACATCATGCGACTAGCCAGTCCGAGGAGATCAGAGTGTTTGCTACATTGTTTCCCGAGGTATGTTTATCCACAGTAGCTTTTTATGTGAGAAGTGACGGTGATGTGCTGACATGTTTCACTGCTAGGATGAATGTCAGCTCGTATTTACAAAGCGAGAGTAAGTGTTTGTGGTGGTCACATCTAGTTGATATAATCGGTCTAGCTAGAGTATAGGCTAGGTGGGTGACAGAAGAAATGTCTTCTAAGGCAGCCGAAGTTGTAGCCTAAAGTAGCATATGATGGCCAAATTATTTCATCTCTTATGCTTTCGGGGGCCAATTCTTCTGACACCGTGACGATAGGCACAATGGATTATGCATATGCTCTGTGCGTGCGTATGGTTTGATAGCAGTCTGTAGGACTGATCTGATATAATTAATAAGACCCCGGAAGTGCATGCATCCAGTCTTAACTAATAAGATAGTAACGTGTTTTATAAGCGAG